>PVKA01013970.1:0-53650 GCA_004027165.1 Ctenomys sociabilis | reverse complement strand
GGGGGCAGGGATCCAGGTAGCGCGTGTGGGAAGAAGCCAATGGCTCTCCCTCAGACTCACCACACTCTCACTGATCTGGGAGGC
This sequence comes from Ctenomys sociabilis, assembly GCA_004027165.1. Lineage (NCBI taxonomy): Eukaryota > Metazoa > Chordata > Mammalia > Rodentia > Ctenomyidae > Ctenomys > Ctenomys sociabilis. The sequence continues at coordinate 53,566 of PVKA01013970.1, read as the reverse complement.
CCGGTGAGTCATGCAAATTTCCACTAACTGGGAGAGCTTGGGGCAGGATTCAGGAGGTCGCTGGAGTCCGCTGCGCTGTCTCAGGCTGGTCTCTGGGGCTGGGCGGGCGTGGGCGGGATCTAGGAGGATGGCTGAGTCTTCATCGTTTCTAAGAAGTATCCATACACACCACGCAGTGTTTGCAAGATGAGCAGACAGTGCTGCTCAGGGACTTGTGTCCTGCCAGATGTGGTGCCAGATGCTTAATTTATGACAGAGGGAGGCTGCAGATCATTTTGGATGAATGAAGTCCTTTAGAGCTGATGAAATTGACATGTTTCTCCCCATTCTGGGTAAATGAAAACTATGCTGGCAAATGGGCTCACCGTTTTCTAGCTTTGTGAAATATTAAAAAGACAGAAGCAGGAGGACCAGTATGCTGTGCGTGGCTTTCTCAATGGCTTTCTCAACATGGCGTTGCTGGACAATGCATAATGGATTATAAGTGCACCTCCTGCAGATTTGCAAGAAAAATGTTCAGTTAACATTCTGAAGTATTAAAAAGTACAAAGAAAACACTAAGCATTTACAGCAGTGCTGCAGAACCTACAGTAGTTGTTTTGACTGTAGACTTTTGCTCATTTGTGCAAAATTTCTGCATTATAATTACTGTATTGCTTTGTAGTCCATGTATTTTACACATGACTGCAGTTACTTGTTCACCAAGTATTGCATTTACTTTTCTCTTAATGTACATGCAGCATAATAACATACAGGTATGGTGCTTAACAGTATTCTTTTTTTTCTTCATAATCACATGGATTCATTTGGAAAAAAATATGTTTGCATAGACTTTACCAATTGAGCATCATGCATGACATGCAAAAGTGTTCAGATTTCCCTATAAGGGTTGTTCATCCTTTATTGTAAAAATTAATACAATAATTAATAATTAATTCCTGGTTAAAAAAAACTTTTTTCACTAAAATTGGTATAAGATAATGTATGTTCATCATCAGTAAGTTCCTTTTCAAAACCAAGTAAGATATACCACTGGAGAGTGAATGATGTATGTGTCAAGGAACGTTATATTCTGTATCAGACACCTACAAGCCCAGTTTATTGTTTACTAGGAAAAACAAAGGAAAGGGAGTCTTTAGAGGGATTGAGACAGATTGAAATGTTTGGCTTTAGCACATGGCTTCTGTTGAGCTGCAAGATGGGGACAGAATCAGAAGCGGCTTAATTGTCAGACTTAGTAGTAACGTATCGTTTCCACTCAGTGTGTTGGTCTTTGTGTGTCTAGGTAGAAGAGTAAAAGAGTTTAGTAATGAGCTGGTAGCCTGTCACATGGAGTTTTTTGTTGGTATGATAAAAGGAAAGAAGACCTGCAACTGAGCACAACTTTGAGTGTTGGTAGAGAAGAAACAAAAGCCACTAAAGTCACTGAGATGGTCATTTTAGCTTTGTTCAAAAAGATTACCTAGGGCAGGTGTGGTGGCGCATGCCTGTAATCCCAGCACTTGGGAGTCTGAGGCAGGAAGATTGTTGTGAGTTCAAGACCAGCTTGAGCTGCAAAGTGAGCTGAAGGACAGCCTGAACTGCATAGTGAGACCCTGTCTAAAAAAGACATTAAAAAAAAAAAAAAAAAGATCAACTATGAGGAGAGTCTAGTGTAATGACCAATTAAATGATATTGTGTATTTATATAAATACCAACAATAACCAGTTTGGAAAAGCAGATGATGTTGCTGTTGGATTTTATTTACCTTGTATTTTGGGAATCCTTTGAAATTTTTTTTTTTTTTTTTCTTTTTGTAGTGGGAGTCTAACTCATGACCTTGTGCTTGCCAGGCAGGCGCTGTTTCACTCAGCTATATCCCCAGCAGGAATTCTGTAGACAAAAACCAAAACCAAGGAAGGTAGATTTTAGAAATTCAGGTATTTTATATATATTTCAGAAACTGACAGTTACAGTAAAACAGATCAAGATGAATTTTTAAACCAAATACTTTAATCAAATTAAAGAACTTTTGAAGACCTCTTGATACTTTATTATAGGTAATATTGTTTTATTCTTAAAGAGAAATTATGGTTACGTGGATGATGGAGGCGTTGAGTAGTGATTTATGAAAGGGAGAAAAGGCACCAACATTTTCTAGCATGCATGCAGTAAAGTAAAATTATTCAGAAGTCCCTCAGTGGAACTGATGGGGGAAAGCCCTGAAAAACTTCTAGCAAGGTAAGTGGGATAAATGGGAATTAAGTTTACAAAGCTTACTATTACTGGCTTAGGAGCTTTGTTCAAAGTGTCATGTATGTTACTTAGCTTATTGTCTATGTTCTTTATATTAATAAATACTAAAATATCTATGACCATTTCATAGGATCTGAGTTCTCAAGAGTGATTTGTTCCATATTTTCTGTAGCAGTGCTTTTTTATTATTTTTTGCTTATTTTTATTCATTTTAATGAAATAGTAATGAAACAGTTTTAAAATAGGTTAGTAAGATAGTTACAATAATTAATACATTGCATTTTGTTGTCTTTGTAGTGGTTATTCACAGGACAAGATGTAGACGTGATATCTTATCTAAACAATATTAGTGCTAACCTTTCTTGTTAATGAACTAAGAGAAAGGGGCTGTATATGTATTCTAACTATCTTGTGTGTATATGTATATATATATATATATTTTTTTTTTTAAACATCAAAATGGTATTATACTTTTGCAAATTTAGTAATATGTGAAAGGCTTCCTTGTGACTAATAGCTAGCTGACTTTATCTCTGGACTGAGGTCTAGTCCCACCTACACACATTTGGTTGATTTCCTAGCTTCCATGGCTCCTAACATACCTACCTTTTTATTTTGTTTTGTCAGAGAGGTGTGTTCCATTGCAGTTAGCAAAGTTGTATTTGGAGAAGTCTTTAAAGGACCTTTTCATGCTTGATGCTAGTCCAAAGATTATAGGACCTTGAATTCAGTAAATAGTAGTCCCTACTAATAGTAGTCCCTAATAGTAGTGAGTTATCAGCACATCTGGGAGTTGTCAGAAGTTGTTGACTTGAGTCTTACAGTTCAGAGTATTAATATAGCTTTTTTTATACCTTGCAACAATGTAGAGAGCGAAAGGAAAGAAGTTAGGCAATATGGTAGGGGCAAAACCATACACTTATATAAATAAGACCGTTAAGGCAATATTTTTCTTTTTTTTTTGTGTGTGTGTATGTGTACATCAGAATCTTCAAAAATTTCGGTAACAGAAACCAGTTAAAATTAGAATATCAGTGATTGGGTAGAATTTGGTTTAGATTTGATTTGTTGTCAGCATTTCAAAGATAATTCCTCATATCACTCATTATGCTGCAAAGGGTATGAACCACTACTGCATAAGAATATTTTTGTGAAGTTATTTGGAATTCCCTTTCTTTCTCTCTTTTTTTTTTTTTGTCTTTTTGAGACAGGGTCTCCCTATGCAGTTCAGGCTGGCCTTAAGCTCACTTTGTAGCTCAGGCTGGTCTCGAACTCATAACAATCCTCCTGCCTCAGCCTCCTGAGTGCTAGGATTACAGGCATGCGCCACCACGCCTGGCCTCTTCCTTTCTCATTGAGAGAGCCTAGCATGTACCTAGGTAGCACATGCTTGCTTATGGTTATAGTTGAGTAGATGTAGGTACTCTATTTTGATTATTCTTTAATTTCTTTGATGAAGATCATTGAGCAAATGTTCTGTTACTCAGATATAGGCTTGAACTGATCACTTGAAGTAATTTTTAAAAATTGTGTGTTTCTGTCAGGCTTACTGTACAAAGATTTGAAGCATCTTGTAATAAAGACATACTAAAATAAAATTTAAACTAGAGCAAAGATGTCCAAGTGATAATGGTTTAGGAACAATGTAAAAATATTTGTCAGAAACCTAAAATACAAGCTATTTGCTAAATTCAGATTTTAAATTCTGTCACTAAGACATGTGTACACTGTCATTTCCATCACTTGACTTCAGGATGTTAATTTTTCTAGACTTAAAGTATAAAATACAGTAGTTCCTTTACTTGTAAACTCATGACTGAGAACTTGTAGTCTACTCTCCTCAAAGGGGTCTGGCTAGTGATTGAACTGCTGGGTTGGGTTCTCATCCGTATCTGCTGGAGTCATTGTCTGCACTAAACCACAGAATTAGAAGAATTTAAGTATAACATTTTAAAGTTAGATATTTTAGATCCATGTTAGAAACTGAGTTACAATGAAACAGGTCAAAATAGATTTTTTTTTGTTTTTTGCCCTTTTGAGGCACAGTATTGCTGTGCAGTTTAGGTTGGCCTTGAACTCACTTGTAGTCTGAGTTATCCTTGAACTCAAAGCAGACTTCCTGACTCAGCCTCTCAAGTGCTGGGATTACAGGTGTGCACCTTCGTGCCCAACAAAAAAGAACTTTTAAATCAGAGTTATTTTAATTACACTGAAGAATTTTCTAAGACTATTGTTAGTGCATTACTGTAAGTAAATTTTGATTTAAGATTTTTTATGTTTTATACTTAGTATATTTATATATAATATACCAAGTTCCATGTAAAGTATATTACTACATTTAAAAACATGATCTGTATATTGTATTATTATTATTTTTAATGTATTTGGCTCTTGCAGGGTCTCACCGTGCAACATGGACTCATGGTGCTCCTCCTGCTTTTAGCCTCCCCAGCGCTGGGATTATATTCAGGCACCACTAGTCCTGGACTCTGGCAGGGTCAGCCTAACCTGGGGGCAGGGCTGGCATGGCATGTGGTGCCGGGGATAGAACCTCAGTCCCTGTGCTTGCCTAAACTTGCCTAAACTAAGGTGCTTAGTCTACCGACCTATCTTTCTGGCCCTTCTATATATTTTAGGATATAAAACATGTTTTTCCCCCTCTGTGTCAGAATACTTTCTGAAACAACTTTATGGAAAGTAACTTCTGAAAAATTGCTGTATGTAAAGATTTAAAAAGTTACTTATGATATGCTGTGACCCATAAAGAAGTGAATTCTTGCTAGGTGAAATTACTAATTATAAAATTTAGTAAAATATAATGGAAAATTGGTGAAATGTAATGAAAAAGTTTGTTTCAAAAATAAATTTCTCAAAGAACAAGAGATACTTATCCTAGTAAGTAGCATGATGGGAGCTAAAAGTTTGGTCTGTCTGTCTTTCATTCATTTTTTGGAAATATGGACCTTTGTTGTATGTTACGGGTCAGTGCCCAAAGAAACGATAAGACCTTATGAAAGTAGTTTTTCAGAGGTCTCATGAGATGAATCTCTTTCCAAGTGAGCCCAGAGCCTTAGAAACATCTCACTTTTATTCAGGGCTAAAGACAGGCTAAGGAATGTGCATAATTACTTAAGTGAATACAAACTGTTATCTCTACTAACTTCTCCCATTTGCCTAACACTAGGTTCACACAATTGCTAGCTGGTAACATTCCAGCAAGGGATCAAAGAACAGGGCATCTGCAGGAGAAGCTTTAATCTAGAATCCCATTTCTGGGAAATTCAAAGATAGCAATCACCCTCGGGCTTTGTCTGTTATTCCCTACTCTCTTAGGACTTTAGGTTTTTATCTCAAATCTGTATTTCTGCAGACCTTCTTTAAAGATAGCACTATATATAGGTGACAGCACAAATGAAAAGGCTTCAGTTAATCCAAAACTGTCTTAATCATTTAATAACCCAGCAGTCGTGTGTGGAGTCCAGCCATTCATTGACCTGTTATTACTCAAAGCCAGGAATTCTGGTTAATTACCAGTTACTAATGAGTGAAGCTTATTGAGGCACCTAGTTCTATATTAACTATTTAGGGAAATACTTTTTAAATGTTCATATGCCTTCTTCTAGGGAAAGAATGGAAGTTAGTTATAGAAGTAATGAAAAGAGAATAAATCCAGGGATTTAGAATCTGTTTTCTGCTTCTTCTAGTAGAATTAACTTGAGGAAAGCCAATTTTAGATGGCACTCAAAGCCTAGGGACATGAGTTTTTCTTATTTCACAAATAAGTTTGCCATGCTAGCTACTTAAAAATTGTATAATTGACCATATATGTAAACTTTGAGTTTTAGAGCAGCTTCTTTCTCTAAGTGTTCCAAATAGCCATAGAGGGTAGAGGGATGCACTTTTATAATTCCTCAGTCCATTTTGTAAATAACCTTTTTATTTTGGAATAATTTTAGATTTACAGAAAAGCAGTACAGATAGTATAGTCTCATATACACTACACCTAGTTTCCCCTAATTTTTCCCCCTTTTTTCTTCTTTTCCTTTCTCTCTCTCTCTCTCTCTCTCTCTCTCTCTCTCTCTCTCTCTCTCTCTCTCTCTCTCTCTCTCTCTCTCTCTCTCTCTCTCTCACTATGCAGCTCAGACTCATAGTGCTCTGTTTTCAGCCTCCCCAGTGCTGGCATTATAGGCGTGCATCACCATACCTGGTCTCAGTGGTTGGCTCAGTGCATGGGGGAGCGTGCTGGGGGTGGTAGCATGGTCCCTGTGCTTGGTCCACTGAGCTATCTTGCCGGCCCTCCCCTAATGTTAAAACTGTAAATTACATTTAACAAATGTAGTTTATCAGAAGACAAAAACCATCACTGGTGTGTATCTTTTAACTAAACTCCAGGCAGATTTTGCTGTTTCCAGGATTTAATCCTGAATACCCTCACTCTACTTAGCCTGTGTCCTTTTACCCTGGTTGTTGTTAGTGGTTGTAGTTTGCTTGCTTCTTTGTGGTACTGGGCATTTGTCCCAGATAGCACTGAACTATATCTCAAGCTGATTTAATTATTTTATTTTGAGACAAAAAAAAAAATGTCTTGAAGTTGCCCAAGACTGCCTTGAACTTGTGATGTCTGTTTTGCCCTAACAAGTAGTTGGGATACAGTTGTGCCTACTCCCCTATGCCCAGTGTGAGTCCTTTTTAATTGTTTTCTGTCTTTTCCCATTAATGTGAGGAAATGAGTTGAGTCTTTGTGCTGCTGCCCTTGCTTTTGCTTCTGGCAGGTTTTCATCCTTTCAAATTTATGCACCTAAGTAAGGATATCATGCTTGCTAGGAATTCTGATGTATAAAAAAGAACAAACTACATGTGGTGGTATGCATTTATAATCGTAGCTGTTCTTGAGGCCGAGGCAAAAAGATTGCAAGTTGAATCTAGTTGAAGAATTCAGAAGGAAACAAAAAAGCCTAGGGATTATATCTCAGTGGTGGAGTGTTTAGTATCTGTGAGAACCACAATTCAGTGATTCATTGCTGTTGTTCATTAGGAGACACACACACAATTTCTAGTATCAAATCCTACTGTAAATAATGTTTGAATTTTGGCATTTGGATTTTGATTATTCAGATGTCTTTGGAAGTTAATTCCCTGTCTACTATCTTACCTACTCCTTATATATGTGTTTGATGTTGCTGGACTAGTGAGCTCTGTGGATTGTGACCTATTCTTGTCAATAAAGAAGATTAGAAAGAACCTAAACTAAAGCAGATTAAAGATTGACTCTTGTCTTATTCTGTTATGATTAATACACAAGTGATACTTGTGTTATTTGATAATGCATTCATGGTAGAAGAGAAAACTAATAAAAATGTTGGATTTGACATATTAGCTCATAGAGACAGACAGTATGTTAGAGGTGGGGAATCACTTATCAAAGTTTGTTGCCTATTTTCAGGTGCTGGGATTAGCCTTTATCTGCATCTTTAAAACACTAGGAAGTTTGAAAACTAAGGCAGTCTGCAATTAGCACCCAGAGAATTGGAAGAGGGGATGCATCATCACTGTGACTTTTTTTTTTTTTTTTTTTTTAATCACTGTGATTCTTCCAACAGGTACTTTTTTTTTTTTTGCAGAACCGGGTATTGAACTCAGGCCCTCGTGCTTGCCAGGGAAGCACTTATTCCACTGAGCCATCTCCCTGGCCCCTATCACTGTGATTCTTAAAAACTATATGCAGCCAGGTGTGGGGCTGCACATCTGCAATCACAAGTAGGCTGAGGCAGATGGGCCATAAGTTCAAGCCCATCCTTGGGCCACTTAGTCAGTTAATGATGTAAAATGTAAAGGGAAAAATTAAAAAGTCTAAGGATGTATCTCAGTGTGAAAGCCCGGGGTTCAATATCTGGTTCTGGGGGAAGAAAGTGCAAAATAAACAAAAACTACATGTGCTGCATCCACTCTCTGGGAACATAGGCTCTAAGGTTAGGCAAAGTACAGTGGTGCATGGTTTGAAACTGCTGAGTGACTTTTACCCGTTTGCCCTCTATGCAGACACTGGACAGTTTTGCTATATAGTCGTATGTTCCTGGTCATTATTGAACAAGCTAAATTCAGAGAGTACTTGGTCTATTCACTGTAATTTAGTATTAGGAATAAACAAGAGTGGTTTTAGATAGTTCCTAAGTAACATAAATTTTTATCTATTGCCTTCAAAGGTGAACCAATGTGTAAGCTCATTGCAGGAAAGGAAAGGAAGAAGTAAAACTGTGACATAGGAATTAATATATATAGTACACATACACACATGTGTGCACGCACACACACAGAGTCTGTTAGGATTAATAACTAGCAAAGTTGTGGGATATAGGAGCATTGTAAAGTGAGAAGATGGAAGAGTTTAAAGACTTCTAAAAATCTTATTGATGCTGAATGTTCCTAGGTGTCTGTATTAGAACCAGAATGACCATTAGGATAGCTGTCATGTGATTTGGTTGGGAATAGAATTGTAGGGCAGTTGGAAGTATCACAGGGATGAGTCAGGCTTCTGAGAATCTGACCCTTTTATTGAATAGGCATGAGAAGATAGAAGTAGTTGGTTTATATTGTTTTCTCCTGATCTCTGTTTCAAATATTCAAGGATAATAATCATTGTGGGTTGTAGGTAACTGAACTATGAATGAATCCAAAGCAGAGAGACTCTGCAAGTTACATTGAAAAACAAACAAAACAAAATACTTCATTTTGCAAGAGCCGTAGTTCCATGTAACCAGAAGAAGTAATGTTGAAGGTCCTGTGTACTCTCTACTTGGTTTCATGTAAACAATACTAAAACTGTATGCAGTGTCATAGCCAGGATATTAATGCTGACCAGATTTAGAATAGAGAGTTTCCATCACAAGAATCCGTTGTGTTTTTGCCCATGTAAGTTAAATCCAGTTCCCTCCTGCCTCTGCTCCTGCCTTTTGGTATTTCAGATGGTTTTCTACTAAACCATGGGCATTTTAGTATTATATAGGAAACTGAATTTTGTTTAATAGTTTTTTGTATGTGTTTGGTACTGAGGATTGAACCTAAGCCTTCCCACTGAGCCCTTTTTGAGACAAAGTTTTGCTAAATTGCAATCCTCTTGCCTCAGCCTCCCAGAGTGCTGAGATAAAAAGGGTGTTCCACTGTGCCTTCTGAGTCTGACGCTTCCATTTCACTATCAGTGGGTATAAAAACCAGCTCCATGTATGCCCCACTGATACTTTCCTGGCTATGGGACCTCATGCTTCCCATGTCATCTCTGTTAATTCTGTTGTGGGATGAGCAGATCACCTTCTTGTAACAAACAGCCTAGCATTAGGTGTGGGTAGACCAGTTATTGTCTGAGCGTTGATGTACAAGGCAAGAAGAAGGTTAGGCTTAGATGGTGAAGTAGAGTTCTTAGGTGTTGGAAGCTTCCCTTGCTAGCCATCTTCCCTCTATCTTTTGGAATCCTCTCCCATTTGTTTTGTATATAATGCCACGGTTTGTTATTTGTGCATAGTGAAAATTATAAAAAATACTGTGTTATTCTGGAAGTGAAACTCCATCACATCTATCTTTATGAGTATATTTGTTCCAACAGCAAATACACAATTTGCTTAACAGGTTTAACAAATTGCTTTCTCAAGAACACACTATATGGAACCTAGCATAGTAGTTAGTACATACCTGTATTCCCTCTTTCTGGTAGACTGAAGCAGGAAGGTTGCATGTTTGAGGTTAGCCTGAGCAGCTCTTAGTGAGATCCTGCATAAAGGCTTTGGGCTCGGTGTGGGTGGGGAGCAGTGGACTGGTACACCTAGTAGTCACTTGCTATTTTCCACACTAAAATCAGGTGGTTATTTTTTGTACAAAGATAATGGTTACATTCTTTGAAAATAAGAGTTCTATTTAGGGAACATTAATTTCAAACTCAACTTCCTTATACTCATAGCAGATAATTTATTGTAGGTAATTCATGATGTTTACAGTGGTATGTGTCCTCTTTAGAAAAAGGTCTGATTTTTAGTAACTAAAATAATACTGACCATAATTGTACATTAATTAAGAGAACAAATTAAAAAAAATTTATTGATACATGTTTGGAGTATATAATGACTATATTCATTATGGGGAACTGATACATGTATGCAACACATCTCAGTTCTTTTTTTTTTCCACTCTCTTCCCTGCATCTCTTGGTTTTCTTCACCTTTGTAAAAGATCTAGGAGAACGCAAACTTTTATATGTTAATCTTCAGTTTCTATTTGTTTGAAGAGAGTACAAAATAGGATTAAAACAAAAATTACAAAAGATACAGTATTAAATAATATGAATTTCATAGCATTTGTTTATTGGATAGTGTTATCTTCAGATTGGTTATTCATATTATCAGATATATGCATGTAAAATTGAAAGAAGAAAACAAGAAATACATAAGAAATTAAGAGAAAAAGGTCAAAGAATTGAAAAAAAAGGAGACAAAGCAAACTGCCCCTTTTCACAGACCAGCAGAAACCCACAGTACAGTTGTATAAACTGTCCTGCTCACACATAATAGAGAAAATAAAGTCTGAGGGTACAGTCAATATTGGGAAAGGGGAGTTTATATGTATTTTGTACAACAATGTCTTCAGACTTGTGGACCCTGGTCTTGGTGTCAGCAGTTGTTCTTAGTGTTTCCTACCTGTCTTCCACAGAAAGGAGAATTAGGTTTATTCCTTGTCTTCCATTTCCCAGGTTTCCATTATGTATGGGGTTTAATTTCAATGTTTTAGACCTGTGATTCTGCCTTTCAGTTCTCTTGAATTTGTGATCATTATTTTAAAATCTATTCGCATTGCTCAAACAACAGTTGTGACTGGAACTCAGCTATATTGAGCATAAAAACTTAAGTACTTTACTTAAATGAAGGCTTACAGAGATTCATAAGGAAATAAATGAGCAGCCTGCTCATTGGCATATTTTCTGTTATTAAATTATAAGTAATTATACTGATAAGACTGTCAAGACTAGGAATTTTTAAATCTTTTAATTTGGTAGAGATGATAGGCAAAATAACTTGATAATGTGTCTCAAGAGTCAAAAATTTTATCTATGCCCTTTAGTAATTTTCCTTAGATATAGATAACCCAAGAAAATAAGCTGAAATGTAGAGGAAAGGCTGTTGACATAGTAAAACATGGAACAGTATTTGTGGCACGTTACCCAATAAAACTTTATTATACAGGACTTCCTCACTTCATGAATGCTTTTGTTTGCAAAAAATTTTGTTCCCACAGAGAAGCATTTGGCAAAATTTTGTTTTTGTTTGTAAACTCTGCATCAGGTGACACATACAACCATTGCCATCTTTCCCACACAAATATGAACATGGCCATCTTTTCCAAAATTGTAGAACAAATTAAGTTTGTGAACAGTGGTACTATTGTACTGTGATCATTTTTACATAATGATAACATAACTTTTTTTTTTTTTTCTGTATTTTAGGGAAGGGTCTACAGGTGTTCAGAGTCACTACTAGATTGGATTCATAGTGATTTTCCTGTTTACTGCCTCCCAAGTGCTGGGATTACAGGCACATTATCATGCTTAATCTCTGTCACCATCTCAGTGTGCCCTGGTGGTGTGGGTGGTATGGCAGGCCTGGGGTTCAAACCCTCAGCCCCTGCGCCTGTAAGTGCTGAGCTATTTGGCTGGCCCCATAACTGTTAATAGATTTAGAATTCTTAGAGTGTGCTAGAATTTTTATTATAAGTGCAAATATAGGGCTAATAATGATATGGTAATCACAGCACTTGGAAGGAGCAGGAGGATTACAAGCTTGAGCTCAGGGAGGGCAACTCAACAAGATGCTATCTCAAAACAAAAAAATTAAAAATGAGTAGGAGGGGTAACTCAGAGGGAACAAATGAACAAAACCACAGAAATAAAAATATTTTTGCTATTATCTGTAGGGAGTAGAATTAGTATTTTTTTTTTTAACTTAATTGTATACTGTTTTTGTTTTCCAAATATCCCAAAGGAGGAAGAGAATAAAACTTTAAACTTTTTTTTTTTTTTTTTTTTTAAAGGGGGAACTTTTTGAGTCAAGCTCTCACTATGTATTAAGCTCGATTTGAACTTGGGGCAGTCCTCTTGGGCTCAGCCTTCTATGTGCTGGGATTACAGGCATGAACCACAATGTCCAGCTTTAAATTTTTTTCCCTTAACTAAAAACAGACAGGTGAGGCTGAGGTTTAGGCAGGAGGTTTGTTGCAAGTTCCAGACCAGTATGAGTTACAAAATAAGCTCAAGGCCAGCCTGAACTGCATAGTGAGACCCTGTCTCAAAAAGCAAGCACACATACACACACAGAGTAATTTAAGTAGCATAGCGGTCTCAGGTGGGCCAGTATCCCATCGCATCTACCAGGCATCACTGAGTTGCTACAGTTGAACCTCTGATTGTCCTAAGGTTCAACTGTAGGCCAGCTTAGTGTGTTGTATGTTCTTTGCTTTTTCCCCTCTATGCCAAGCATTTGATGCTTTAATGGATGAACCTTCATTTCTTAGGCTAATCAGAACAACTTACATTCAGTAGGCTCTAAAAAAATTTAGTTTGGACTAATTGAATGAAATTTTTTAACATGAGAGGTTTTTTTTAATAGTGGCGGGGACAGAAAGGAACTTTACACTGAGCTATGCTGCCTACCCATCCTTTTTTTTTTTCTGTTGAAATAGAGTCTGAGTTGCTAAATTGTCTAGGCTGAGCTAAAACTTATCCTGTTTCTGTCTCCAAAGTAAAGTAGTAGAGATTATAGTGTATACTACCACACCTGAATACTAGTTTAGAATCCTTTGTAAAGAGAGGCAGAGGCAATACTTATTGGTGAAGGGATTATGAAGAACTGTAGCAAGTTGTATGTAAGAGGAACTTACTTTGCTTGTCTGACTCGGTCTGGCCCTCTCTGTGTCCCGCAGCTAGCTCTGAAGGACCCTGTGCACACGGTGTCACTGCAGCAGTTTGTCTATGAGAAGCTCAAGGCACAGCAGGAACTCCTGGGAGAACAAGGCTTCCAGTCTCTCATGGAAACAGTGGACACAGAGATTGTCACTCAGCTCCAGGAGTTCTTGCAAGGATTCTAAGAGCACCTGCCCTGTGACTGTCACCCCTTTCTGAAGCAACCGGAATAACCCAATCTGCCAACTGTGCGAGCCTGCTGAAGTGAGAGTTCACTGTGTATGAAGATGAAACAAAGACACACGTTTTTTACTACAAAATATAAAGATAAAATGTAAATTCTACATAACTAAAATCACAAACCTATTACTCAGAAGAATTTAATTTTATATTTATGAAGGCCCCCTGTATTTACTAGAGGTACATTTATTGACAATAGCTACTTAATTTCACGTTAAGAGAAGACACTTTGATTATCTTTTAATCATGTACTCTTGAGAAGATGAAGGCTAATGTCTGAGATATTTTGCTGCAACTAAAATTAGTTACAATTGGCAGCAATATCTTTGTCACCTAATGAAACAAGTTTAGATGATTCGATTAAAGAAATGTGTGTACCAGGCAGAAAATATAAATAGCAACACATATATATTGCCAAGATTATCTTGCAAGGGATTGTGTTTATCTGACATAGAAAACATGTTTTGTTAAACATCTGCTTTTATTTTCACTCTAATAATCTGATGCAGAAATTAGTAAAGGCATTTTGTTTTTCTTGTTTTACTTTCCATAAATACACTCAGTCTAAATGAGTAAGCATTGTAAGGCCCAGACACAAACCTGTCATTCTGTAGTGCCAGCTGAGAGACCGATGGTTGAGGTTTGGACCTTGTTTGTTTTCCTGAAGGCCAGCAGCCCCGTGAGCCCTGGGAAGCTCCTTGTGCCCTGTGCTGGGGTGACTGTTCACCCTCGCTACCACAGGTCCCACAGTTAGGGAAGCCTCAGGGCCTCAGAGGAGCCGCAGCAGTGCCCAGGTTACCAACACTGGTACAACTTGTCTTCCTTCCTTATTCCTCCATCATGTAGTACATAAAAAGTGGGAAAAGACAAAATACAGCCTTACTTTGCTTTACTTGCCATTTATTGTAAGGAATCTTCCAAGCATTTTTTAGGAGATACAAGCAAGGATGGAAAATGTTTTATCTTTCTATAGAAAGGTGGGTACACTGTGTAACCGTGGAAATCCATTGCCCCTTTGTAAGCTATAGAACCCACAGTATCTGGGGACATTTGATGTTTTCAGTGAGGAAAGAAAGTGTGGTCCAAATTAAATTTTCCAGAGATACCTCACCTTTGCTTGATTTGTGTGATTTTTTTTTTTCTTCTGTACCTGGGTCTGGTTCTGCACCACTAAGTGGCAGTTCTGTGGGTAACAAGTCAGTTACTATTGCGGTTTCTCTTCATCTAAAGACTAAATGCTCCTTTAAACTGGTATTTCTTTTCCATTATTACTTAGCACACATAAGTGCTCTAAAAATTATGTTTCTTTTGTTTTCATTTGAAGCACTATCCCTACAAGTATTAACAAAAATTCTTAAATGTACTCTAGTTCTTCCATTACAGAAGAGTATCTAATTCCTAATAGATTCTTTTATAGTGTCATAGCAATTGTTACTAAAGCAACTAATTTGGAAAAATAAATAAAAATTTTATCTCAGGAAGAATTTGATTCATATTTTAGATTCATAGGTTAAAGTAGTTTTTGCCTAAATCATTCATGTATCTTGAATTTTTATGTGCTCAATTTTCTTTTTTTTAGCGAAACCGGGGATTGAACTCAGGCCCTTGAGCTTGACAGAGAAGTGCTTATTCTACTGAGCCATCTCTCTGGCCCCCTCAAAATATTGTTAATAGAACTCTGTTCACGAGTACAACTTTATAACAAATATATTTTGTTTTGATTACACAATTCAGCTAGATTCTGGCTCCAATAACAAGATGTCTTAGTGACTTTTCTCTCGTTGCTGAGACAAAATACCCAGTGCCTGAAGTTAAAGAACAAAAGGTTTATTTAGTTTGTAGAGGTTTCAGTCCATAGTTGGCTCTAAGACAGAGGGGCGTGGAGCAGAGGGGCAACTGTTCATTGTGGTGGAAGACAACAGAAGCTACAAGAGAGAGTAAAAAACAAAATCACACAAATCAAGCAAAGGTGAGGTATCTCTGGAAAATTTTATCTTACCCAGACTGCAGGGATTAGGACAGTGCCAGTCCCACCATTGGACTGATTCAGCAATAACCCAGCCTTAATCCCAGCATACTTAATTTTAACAATACACTATGAATCAGTCACAAACTCTATTCAACTACCTCCAAAAAAGTCTGTCCTTCATGACTGAATGCAGCTTTGCAGAGACATCTAGATACAAAACATAATACAAAATAATAATGGTTTTATTGCATTAATGTATTTCTATTTGATGTGTTTTGCATCTCTGAGTTTTTGCCTACCCTCTGGTAAAAACCCATGTGACCAACAATAACATTTTGAAGTTTTATTATAAATTGAACTCTTTTGATTCATGTTAGAGAAAAAAATCATTATATTTTTACAGATTCTCTTGAAAAATCTTTTTTTGATCTTTACCGTACTGATTCGTTTATTCTACTGGTATTTGTTGTGTTCCTGGCTTTGCCATAGTGCTTTCTACTTGCCTTCTGAAGTAAGATGGGGTAATTCCCTTCATGAAACTGTAGTATAATTGAGTAGGAATACAAACGCTCACATACTGTAAGAAAGGAGGGCTTCTGATGGAGTACAGGGTGTGGGGCAGGTAGATTATGTATAAAAGAAAATGCCATCAGTGGCTTAACTGATAGCTGTTTAAAACCTTTCCAGTGGCATGGTTTGGTGAGGTTATTTAAAAGCAAATGCAGTCTGTGCAAACTAGGAGTGCTCTGACTATACCGAACAGTTGTTTGAAATCACTAATGTACAAAATCAAGTGAATTTTTGAAATAGTTTGTTCTCTATAGCCTCACTAACTCTTGTTTTATGAATTAAATTATGAAATTCACTTAGGGTTCTGGTTTTCTCTAGGCCTTTTAAACTCTAAATGACTTGAGATTTATACTCATTGGAGAGTTAATGAAAGACAAGATGTATGTTCTATAAACAAAAATAGTTTATTTTAGGAAACAATTTTATCTACAGAAACATTGAAAAAAGTAGTACAGTGGCCCCCAGTTTCTCCCTCATCTAGATGAACCAAATTTTGGATATTTTGCCACATTTACCATGTGTATGTGTGAATATACATAAATACATTATATAGTGTATGTATCCATTTACTTTTTTAGATCCATTTGAAAGTAAATCGCAGAATACTCCGCATACATTTAAGAATGGCATTCTGCTATATATCCACCAATACCTTTTATATACCTAAGCAATTAGCATTAAAAATTTTCTCAACAGTCTTAAAGATGTTAGTTGTATACTACCCATTTGTAATTTTGTCCTGAATCCTGTATTTATACATTTTACAGTGGAACTTCAGTTCACGAACTGAATTTGTTCCACAATGTGGGAGAGGTAGCTACCTTTGTGCTTGTACAGGAAAGATGGCTGAGGTTTGTTGATATGGGATCTAGAGTTACAGACAAAAACAAACCTTTGCCAAACATTTCTGTTTGCAGACCAAATTGTTCACAAACAGTAGTGCTAGTAAACTGAGGTACTGCTGAAGAATTTAAGACAGGTATACAATTTTGCTTATTGGAGAATTTTCTAAATGTTTCCTTATAACATGGTGGGTGGTTTGAAATGATGCTACTATGGTTAAGGTAGTGTTACAATCTTGCTCTAACCAGCACTAGCTTGCCTTTATATTCATTTACAAAGTACTCCAGTTCTACTTAATCCTAGAAAAATGGTATGATTGAATTATGCAAATAGTATACTGGACCTATTGTTTCTGAAACTCATATCCACACCTCAACTTTTTTTGGAAATTATATGGATCTTTGTAAATGTATATCCTGAACTCATGCACCCCTGAAGGCAAACCACAGCCTTTCTCTTTATCAAAACACTTGTTGGATTTGGAAACTAATTAGGCAGAGGCAAATGTGCAGCAGTGCTTATCTTTTTAGTGAGTTTTATATTTGGATTGTGTGCAAAATGCAAGAACACATCAGAATTTTGAGAGCTTTTTTTTTTTTTTTTTTTGTATTTTTAGGTAAGAGTCTACAGAGTGTGCAGGATCTCACTACTAGATCAGACTCTAGTGATCTGCCTGTTTACAGCCTCCCAAGAGCTGGGATTACAGGCATGTGCCACCACACCCAGTCTCAATTACCATCTCAGCACACTCTGGGGGCAGGGCCAGCATGGCAGGCCCAGTATAGAACCCCGGCCCCTGCACCTGCTTGAGGCACTTTAATCTGCTGAGCTATTAGGCCAGCCCTAGCATTTTCTTTTTCATGTGTAGTGTGAGAAATGTGCATCAGCTGGCAGAGTGGTTACCTAAATATACAGTCTGATTTTTAATCTAAATCTGCCTTCAAATAACACTATTTGAGACTGATAAGACATATCAAGCAAATTTAAATCAACCTCTTTTTTGACAGATCTTTCTAACTTTGTCAGTGTTCCTAATGGGCAGAGCTGTCCTAGGGGAGATTAAAAAATTGAGTTTCCTTAGCTCCTTGTGCTTGTATTTATTCTACCTCACATCCAAGTTCCTGAACTTTATCATTTTCTCTTTTTTTTCATTTTCTTTATTTTTATTAGCACATGTTTGTATTACATAATGATCACACTCATGGAGAATCTGTAACTATACATAATACATCCTAATGTTTTTCCATCCTCTTTTCCCCACTCCCTCCCTCTGTTGGAATCTTTCCATTTCCAAAAGCTCTATCTTTTGTTTCCCTATTGTCTTCTAATGCTTTGGAGTTTTCATAAAAGAGAAAATAGGCGAATAGACTTTTTGTGTTATTTCACTTAATGTTGTCACAAGATACGTTCATTTTCTTCCCAATGACTCAAGCAATAGTAGTACTACACTGCATATAAACACCACATCATACTTATCCACTCATCTGTTGATGGGCATACAGGCTGTTTCAAAGATTTAGCTATTATGTGAATTCTGCTGCTCTAGACATGGATATGCATGTCTATCATGGATATCATTGTAATATGATGATCATTTTAACTATTTTGGCAAAGGTGCCTAGAAGGGGGATTTCTGGGTCCCATGAAGTTTTTATTTTTAGTTTTTTAAAGAAATTTTCATAATTGTACTAGCCTACAATCCAATGCCATCAACAGTGTGGAAAGTTTCCATTTCTTCCATAGCCTCACCAACATATTATTACATGGTTTCTTGATTCTAGCCATAATTTTGGAGTAAGATGGAATCTTAATATTATTTTAATTTGAATTTCACTAATGGCCAGAGATACTGAACACTTTATCTTTTTTTATTTTTAAGGTTATTTTTATTTACAGCTTTTGAAAAATTACATTTTTTACATGGGTTACTCGTGCAAAGTTAGAAGAGCAGTAAATGCATAAGGCAACAATGAAAATTAGACAAAACATTTACAAGCTTTGTCTTAGACTATATAGCTAAAAGTGTAAATATTCAAAGAAAGATTATAAATGTTGGATCAAAGGTTCTTGTAACAGAAAAGGAAGAAATTAAAGCATGCAGTAGTAACTCAGGATGTGAGTTTGAAAAATAAGTTTGTCAGATATGCTCCCTTCTTTAATTAAAACTAATAAAAGATTGTAAGTTTACCTAGGGCAACAGTTCATTGAATGAAAGATCTTCAGCTTTCATTTGCTCAAAAATTGATTAATGTTTCCATTCCTTGTTCCCATACCTCTTTAAAAATTAAAAAAAAAAAAACAAAACTCAAAAGATCAGTATTCTGAAACTTAGCAGATGTGTCCTGTCAAAACCTTACAGGTTTTGAGTTGATTTGTCAGTTATTGTATTGGTGTAGTCCCTTTGCAGGTCCTTTAACATTCTCTTTTCCTACCAATAAATACCATCTTATCATTTGAATTGCTGAGAATTAGTATTATAGAAATTTTTAAGACTCCATTCCCTTCTTAAAATGACTTTTTATATCAATTTGTTTTTCTATAGATCACACATTCCCTTATAATTGCAACACAGTGGAAAGATTGGCCAGGACAAAATACTTAAGCAAATTATTTTGTTAAAAGTAACATCCTGGTCATCAAAGTATGCATAAGAACCACTGTATAACATTCATCTTAAAAATTTAGTGTACATTAACACAAATAACTGCCTGAAAGTTGGAGATGAGCTGCAACAAAAAAATATTAAACAGTAGTAATTTTTGCAGGTAACCCAAGTATAATACATTTGATTTCAAGGGGTGTTTTTTGATGTTTATTTATTTATTTTTTTGTCTTTTTCAGACAGAGTCCCAGTATGCAGTTCAAGCTGGCCTTAAACTCACGCCAGCTCTGTTCTACAATGCAGAAACATGCTTTTCATATTCCCTCTTATTTTCCTGGTACAGCTGAGCAGCCTAGCTGTTTGCTGGACTATTGGGATTGGGTTCATCCAGTAGAGATTGTATGGATGTTAAGGTGGAAGACACATCATAGGTTGGACTCCAATGGTTCTGAAGTATATCCAGACATACACTACCATCTGCATAGCCATTTGGATGAAACATCTTAGAGATAAATCTAACTGTAGGTGGTTTATTTGGATATTCTTCAGTGAATTCTATTGTAAGTTTAAATGTTAGGTCCTCAAATGGGGTCCCGTCAGGCCTGAAAATGACTGCATTTTATACCATGATGTTCTCAGACGGAGCTCCACTGATTCCAACCAGGGGATCTTCCTACAGCCTCTTGAAATCCCCCATGAGGTGCTGCTGAGCCGAGCAGGGCCAAGGGTGGGGCATACACCAGAGTCTTGGGCCCCCGCAGATGGTAAGGTGGCCAAGGAGGACAAAGAAGCTGAAGAAGCTGAGGAGGAAGTGGCCAGAGGAACTGTACTATCCCTCCGAAATTGAGGGTCTGTCTCCATTTTTTCTTGTATGTATTGATCATTATTTCTCTTCCTCTTCCCCTTCCTCCTCTCCCCCCCTCCTCATTTTCTTTTAGTGTATGTAGTACAGTGTCTCAGACTTGTAGTGATCCTTCTGGTTTCATTGTCAATATAAAAAAGACAATTCCCATTCAAAAAGTAAGAGACAGGGAAGTAGAAACCAATGGGACTAAAGTAAGACTGAGACTCAGTACAACAAACATTAAATCCAGTAGTTTCATGTGTAGCACCTGGGACATGTGGTGACAACATGAGAACTTAAAGGACTTGGGTTTCTCTCCCTTATGATATTGCCTGTGTTTATAACTTTCAATGCTTCCCTCTTGAGTTGCCATTCCATGTGCTTGATTTTACAGCTCTCTGAAAGTCTCAGGACATGAGCAAAATGTACACAGATTTTCTTCTAGAGCATAACACACACACACTCTGCAGTTCAACTGCCAGAAAAATCCTTGTTCCAAACTGAAAACTCCTGAGCTTAGTCTTTACTATGTACCCTTAAAATCAGGATTCTGTTCTGGGATCTGATTACTCTCTCATTAAGCTCAACTCGAAGCATTCTAGGACTGCTTCTCTAAGTGAATATTTCCAGCCATTACCTCTCCAAATTCTTACGTAGGCCTCTCAGCCATATACCAGAGTTGGTCTTAGTCACTTTCTTTGTTTCTGAGACACAGTGTCTGACACCCATAATTTAAAGAAGTTTCTTGTAGCTCACACTTTGTAGCGATTTCAGTCTATAGTTTTCTAGCTTCAAGGCAGGGCAATATGATAGGGAAGCACAGCAGTGGAAAAAGTTCTTATACCAGGCACCTGGGAAGCAAGGAGAGACAGGAGGGGACTGGGAGGGAGATAGACCATTGCAGGCCATGCATACAGTGGTTCACTTGTTCCAACCAGATTCTGCTTCCAAAATGCAGGTCAGCTAAACCACCCATAATATAACCAACCACCTTTCAAAAATCCTATATTTTCACTCACTTGCTTAATTTGGGGGAAATCTAAATATAATAAACAACATGATGTTTCCATCTTTGCTCTCATTACTATTTCCAGGTATCTTATTGTTCCATATGGGGTTCTGTGGTGAATGCTATTGATCTTTTGATTAGGATAGATTGTACATCTACATGTCAGTTTTGGAACTATGACAATTTTGACAAAATTAGTTCTGCCTATCCAGGAACAGGAAATCTCTTTCCATTTCCTGATATCCTCTTTGATCTCTTTTGTAAGAATACTATATTTTTATTATAAAGTATTTAATTTCCTTGGCTAGTCTAATTCATAAATATTTTTGAAGTTATTATGAGTGGTATTGTTTTCCTGATTTTTTTCTCAATGGGGTCATTATTGGTATATATATGGGACACTAATGATTTTTTTTGTGTTGATTTTGCTTCCTGCTTCCTTGCTGTATTTATTAGTTTATTTGTATTTTGAGACACCATTTCACTATGGCCTAGAGTAACTATGTAGCCCAGGTTGGCCTCAAACTTTTAGTGATTCTTCTGTCTCAGCCTTCTGAGTGCTAGGATTACAGGACGGTGCCACCACACGTCTTAGTTCTTCTTTTCAGAACAACAGATATTTTATTTCTTTTCTTTGCAGTTTCTTTTTCATACTTAATTTTTCTGTTAGTATGTATTTGTTACACATATTGATCACATCCATCATAGAAAATTTGTACCTGTAACAGTATATCTTAATTCTTCTTCTTTCCCCATTCCTCTCCTCTTCCTTCAACCATATTTTCTCTCCTCATTAACAGAGGTTTATTTCCTTTTCTTCTATTTTTTTTTTTTTTTCATTTTCTCTTTCTTCCCTGCCCCTTGTCCTCTTCCTTGAGCATGGTCTTTCCAAAATCTATCCTCCATCATTCATATTATTAACCTTTGGGTTTCTTACAAAAGAGAAACAATGTGATATTTAAACTTATGTGGTTGATTAACTTATCTTCACTTAATATTATGGTCTTGAGTTGCACCCATTTTCTTATAAATGAGTCAAGTTTATCCTTCTTTATGGCAGCACAGTATTTCACCATTGATAAAAACCACATTTTCTTTGCCCATTTATCTGTTGATGAGCATATAGACTATTTCTAAGACATAACCATCGCCAGTTTTGCTACTATAAACATGAGCATGGATATATTACTTTGGTTTGATGCTCTTAACAATTTTGAGAAGATGCCAAGAAAGGAAAGAGCTAGGTCAAGTGGAACCTCTAGTGTTAGTATTTTGAGGCATTTCTGTACTGACTTTCAATGGATAAGGATTTGTTTTGCCTCACAGTCTTGCCAGCCCTTGTTATTCACTGATTTCTTCGTGATAACCATTCTTTCTGGAGTGATATAGAATTTCAGTGTTATTTTAATTTACATTTCTCAAATGAGCAGGGATGTTGAACATTTTCTCATATATTTTCTGTTTATATTTCATCTGAGACATGGCCATTCATTTCAAATGCCCACTGTTGGACTAGATTTTTAAATTTGTCGGGAGGGTCTGAATTTTTTTGAGTTTTTAAAATATATATTGCAGAAGTTAATCTTTTGTCTGAGGAGGTGGTAATTTTTTTTAGTTCTGAGTCATGTCTTTATCTTGTTGATGGTTTCTTTTTCCCCCCATAGTTTTATTGAGAAACAAATAGCAATGAGACAGTTTTAAATCAAATTAGTTGGACAGTTTCAGTAATTAATACATTGCATATTGTTTTCTTAGTGGTTGTTTGTTGTACAAGATGGTTTCTTTTGATATACAAAAGCTTTCATTAAAATTAATTTTATTGAGAAAGAAATAGCATTGAGACAGTTCAAAACAGGTTAGTAGGATGTTACAATAAGTAATACATTGCATAATGTTGTCTTTATAGTAGTTATTCATAGTACAAGATGCAGAAATGATATCTTGTCTAATACAAAAACTTTTTAATATGTGATCTCCGTTGTTTATTCTTTGTAATATTTACTATGCAATTGAGATTTTATTCATAAATTATTTTCCTACATCTATGTGTTCCCAAATTTTATCTATCTTTTAGCAGTTTAAGTGTTTCTCTTTAAATATTTATATCTTCAGTTCACTTTTAGAGATATGGAGCTAAGTTCAATTTTTAGCATGTGGAAAGAAGGCAATTTGGTCCTTTCTTCAAAGAAAAGTTAGCTGAGTATGTTTTTGGACTTATATCCACATCTTCTATCATCTACTCTGTTTCATTTATCCTTTTTTTTTTTTTTTTGCTAGTACCACACTATTTTGATCATAGTAACTTTGTACTTTAATTTCAAATCAGTGATGGTGACCCCCACCATCTTTGCCTTGTGATTGTTGCCCAGAATTATTTTTGCTTTTTTGGGTCTCTTCTGGGTCCATATGAATTTTAGTGTTGTTTTCTCTGATTCTGTGAGGCATGCTATTGGAATTTTGATTGCAATTGCATTAAACATATATGGCAGTTTTGAAAGTATGGCCATTTTCACTATATTGTTTCTGCTTATCCGAGAACAGTGAATATCTCTTCATTTTCTTTTTTTCAAAACTGTTTATTGGTACATTTTAGGTATACATAATGATCACATTCATTACAGGGAAATTGATTATTATTTTTACCCATTTCCCTATCCTTCCTTTAACCCCTCTTCTTCTTCTCCTTATTTATAAAAGCTTTGTTTCTATTATTTTCTTCTTTTTATTCTTTTTCTTTTTCTTTCCTTCCTTTTCCTCTCTTTCTCCATAGTTCATTTTCTTATTTTAACATTTTCTTCCTATTTTATGGTTTCTGCTCTACATTTTTGTTCTTTTACTTTTGGTTTCTCACACCCGAGGGACAATGTAGTATTTACACATGAGCATCTGATTTGTTTCATTCAAGAGTACAGCCTCAGTGTTCATCATTTAGCTAGAAATATTTCATTTTATCCATCTTTACTGTAGAATAGTATTTCATTGTATAAAAAAATTACATCTTTATTGACTCATTCATCAGCTGATGGGCATTTGGGCTCCAACCATCAGTGTCTCCTTTTTCTGATATCCTTTCTCATTTTTCAGACCACTGACATTTCTTTACTTTTCATTTTATTTCTTTGTTTCTTTTTTGTTTTTTTTGAAGTTCCACAGTGGTTATTATATTATTGCATATTGTTGTCTTCAAATTAGTGGTGCAGATTACCAGATATATGTGTGTAAAATTAGTCAAAAAAGATAAAAAGATTAAGAAGAACAAAATAAATTTAAACATTAACTACTCTTTGCAGTAGACCAGCAGAAATCATCAGTATAATTATATAAGCTGTCCTGTGCATATAACTTCTTTCTTTATGTTCTCTTTTCCCTCATCTCAGTCATTCCTTCCCTTTTGAACAGTTTCTTTCCTTTTTTAAAGTATGTATTTTACTCTTCAGATCCTGTTCACTCAGGTTGTTACACTAGGGAGACAACATGATATTTACACATGCAATTGTGATTTATTTCACTTATGAGTGAAATATGGTGTCTAATTGCATCCATTTATCTGTAAAAGCCTTTTTATAGCCGAGTAATACTCCATTGTGTAAAAATACCACATCTTTTTTATTCATTCCTCAATTGATGGGCATTTGGGCTGTTTCAAATTTTAGCTGTGACAAATTGCACTTCTATAAACATGGGTGCACATATATTGCTATAGTATGACATTATCAGTTCTTCTAAAAAATAGGACAAGGATTGGGATAGCTGGGTTCAATGAGACCTTAAATCCTAGTTTTCTGAGGAATTTTTATGCTGTTTTTCATAGTAGTTGTACCAGTCTACACTCTGACCAGCAGTGGAAAAGGATTCTTTTTCCCCATAGCCTTCCCATCATTTATTATTGCCTAACTTCTTCATGATAGTCATTCTTTCTGGGGTAAAATAGAATCTCAGTGTTGTTTTCATTTGTATTTCTCAGATGACAAATGAGGTTGATTTTTTTTTCATATATTTATATGCCATTTGTATTTCTTCATCTGAGAAGTATGTATTCATCTCAGATACATGGGTCTTTGGATTTTGGGGGCCTGATCTTTAAATTCTTTATTTGTTCTGGATAGAATTCTTTTGTTTGTGGGACAGTCAGCTAAAGCATTTTACCAGTTTGTGTTTTATCTTTTTACTCTGTTGGTGATTTCTTTTCATGTGCAAATACCTTTCAAAAATGAGATCCTTGTTGTTGATTCTTTGAAGTATTTCTCATCCAGTTTGTTTTTTGTTCATGGGTTCTCTGCCTATCACTATGTCTTCAAATTTTCTCTCTTCTTTCTCCTCTAGCGTATTTAGTGTTTCTGTTTTAATAATTGAATCTTTGATCCATTTTTACTTCAGTTTAGTGCATGGCAATAGACGAGTTTGGTTTTAGTCTTTGGCATGTGGAAAGCCCATTTTTCCAGCACAGTTATTAAAGAGGTTATTTCTCTCTTCCAGTGAACATGTTTGGCTCTTTTATCAAAGATAAGGTGTCTTACTGTTAGGAGGCAATAAAGCTAGAAATTAGTCAAATATTTGAGAGCAGGATTTGGCCTCATTGCCTAAAGTAGTCAAGCTACCTAAGTGTTGAGAAAACATCCTGCATGGTTAATATAAACAATTAGGCACTAGGCAACTTTGTGTCATGTAATACTCACTTTGGAGAGGTATAAATAAATTCTCCTCTGTTGTTCTGGGTGTTTGTTTGCCAATTAGACAACAGCTGGCACCTCACTCAGTTCTTGTCTTCTTGTCTGTCTCTTCATTTTTTGCTACTATTTCTTCCCAGGGTACACGGAGAAACCAATGGGTCTCTACTGTTGTGAGTTCATTGTTGTATCTGCATCTTCTAATCTGTTCCACTGATCCTTGGGTCTGTTTTTTTTTTTTTTTTTTTTTTTTTTTTTTTTTTTTTTTTTTTTTTTTTTTTTTTTTTTTTTTTTTTTTTTTTTTTTTTTTTTTTTTTTTTTTTTTTTTTTTTTTTTTTTTCTATAAATCAGTACCATGCTGATTTTATCACAGAAACCTTGTAGTATGATTTTAAGTCAGGAGTTTTGATCCCTCTTGGCTTTCCTTTGTTGCTCAGGATTGCTTTTGCTATTCTATGTCTCTTCTGGTTCCAGATCAATTTTTGGAATGTTTTTCTAGATTTGTGAGGTAAGCTGATTGTATTCAAATTGAGATTACATTGAATCTTTATAGCAATTTTGAGAGTATGGCCATTTTCACAATGTTGTTTCTTTCCTATCCAAGAACAAGGAATATCTTCCACTTTCTGAAATCCTCTTTTATCTTTTTTATCATAATACTGTAATTTTTCACTATATATTTTATTGCCTTTTTAGATTGATTCCTATGTATTTAATTTTTTTGGATATTATTATCAAAGGTATGGTTTCCCTAATTTCTCAGCATGCTTGTTATTTTTTATATAGAAATGCTACTGATTTTTGAATGTTGATTTTGTATCCTGACATGTTGCAGTATTTGGTTCTTAAATCTACAAGTATCTTGATGGAGTTTTGGGGGGTCTTCTATGTAGAGTATTATGTCATCTGTAAATAACAAAAAATTTCACTTATTCTTTCCAATCAGTATTTCTTTTACTTCCCTCTCTTGTCTAATTGCTCTGGCTAATGTTTCTAGATCTATATTGAATAGAAGTGGTGATAATGGACATCCTTGACTTGTTCTTGATGTTAAAGCTAAGGCCTTCACTTTTTGTTCATTTATCATGATATTGATTGTTGGTTTGTACAGACTTTTTTTCAGATTGAGGTAAAGACCATGTATTCCAATTTTCTGTATAATTTTTTTTTTTATCATGAATGAGTGTTGAACTTTGTCAAAAGCTTTTCTGCATCTATTGAGATAATTTCTATTGAGATGATTTTTGTCTTTGACTGTTGAAGTAGTTATTACAATGAATAATTTGTATGTATTGAACCATCACTTCATTTCTGGAATGAATCCTGTTTGGTCATGATATATAATCTTCATGATTTCCTGCATGCTGTTTGGTAGTACTTTATTGAGGATTTTTGCATATGTGTTCATGAGGAAGATTGGCCTGAAGTCCTCTTTCTTGGTTGGGTCTTTCTCTGGTTTAGTATCAGTGTAATGTTTGCCTCCAGGAATGATTTTGGGAGAATTGCTTGCCTTTTGTTTTCACTGAAGGGTTTGGGAAGAGTTGGCATTAAATCTTCTCTAAATTTTTATTCAGTTCAGCTGTGAATTCACCGAGACCTAGCCTTTACTTTGTTGGTAGGTTTTTAAACACAATTTTCAGTTTCACTGATTGATATTAAGTTATTCACTATTTTTATATCTTCTTGATTTAGCTTTGGTAATTCACATATATGTAGGAACCCATCCATATCTTCTGTATTTTCTATCCTGTGAGAGTAAACATTTTGGAAATAGGTATTGATGATTTTCTAAATTTCTATAGCATCTGTAGTGATTTTACCCTTTTTACTCCTTTTTGTATCAATATAAACTTTTTCTTTTCTTTTTTTGGATAAAGTTGACAAATTTATCAATTTTATTTATTTTTTCAGTGGGATCATCTCAGTTCCTCTGCATTTATTTTGGCATGCTCTGTGTGTTAATATATGGTCTATTTTGGAGAACATCCCATGTGCAGCTGAGAAGAATGTGTATTCTGATTTTGTTGAGTGGAATACTCTGTAAAGTCCTGCTAAGTCCATTTCTTCTCAAGTTTGATTTAGTTCTGTTATTTCTTTGCTGTTTTTTTCCTAATTTATAACAGTGGGGTGTTAAAGTTCCCCATTACAATTGTGCTATTGCTCATTTGATTTTTTATGTCTGTTAAAATTTTTCTTATGTAGTTGGGTGCTTCTACATTGAGTGCATATATATTTGTGTTTGTAATCTCTTCATCTTACAGTTTTCCCCTAACAGGAATGTAGGGACCTTCTTATCTCTTTTAATCATGCTTGGTTTGAAGTTGACATCGCTAGAAACCAAAATAGCTATCCCTGCTCTTTTCTGGGTTTCTGTTGCATGGAGTATTGTTTCCCATCCTTTGACTTTCGGTCTATTAATTTCCTTTTGAGTTAAGTGTGTTTCCTATATGCAGCATATGACATAACACTTTTGGATTTAGTATTGGATTTTCTTTCTTTCTCTCTATCTTTCTTTTCTTTTTGAACCAGTGATTGAACTCAGGCCTTTGTGCTTTCCGGACAAGCGCTTATTATACTGAGCTATCTCTCTGGTCCCAAGATTTTGTTTCTTGAGTCACTCTGCCAGTGTGCTTCTTGTGATTGGTAAATTGAGGTCATTTAAATTGATGGTTGTGGGTGATATGTGTTGTCTTATCTTTGTCATGTTATTTTCTTGCTGTAGACTCCCTGCTTTTCTCTTCTGTTTAATTACTTGCTCTGCTTGGTGTTTCCTTTCTGTTGATGTTATTGAAATTATCATCATTTTAAA
Source organism: Ctenomys sociabilis (assembly GCA_004027165.1). NCBI lineage: Eukaryota > Metazoa > Chordata > Mammalia > Rodentia > Ctenomyidae > Ctenomys > Ctenomys sociabilis. Next base: position 24,841 of record PVKA01013970.1, on the reverse strand, counting down.
TCTGTTTCTAGAATATATTTTAGTATTCTTTTTAGGGTTTTTTGGATGGTTGTGAATTCCTTCAGTTGTTCTTTTTCATGGACATATTTTGTTTCTCCATCAGTTTTTAAAGATAGTTTTTCTGGGTCATCAATGTGAGTCAAAAAAGACTTGAAATACTTCAAGTTTTTCTTGAATTGTTGTTTCTTGTTGAGGAATCTGCCTGATATATATTTATAATCTGCCATGCCCTTTCCAAAGCTAAATCTAAAGCAAACATTTTGAAGGTCAAGAGGGCCATGCTGAAAGGCATCCACAGCCACAAAAAGAAGAAGACATGAATATCACCCACCTTCCACCATGATGGCATAACACTTGTTATAACAATTGTTGTTTCTTGTTGAGGAATCTGCCTGATATATCTATAAATCTGGGCTTTCCTTAATAGGTGATTTGTTTCTTTTCTCTAACAGCTTTTAACATTCTGTCCTTTTGCTGAATTTGTGAGATCTTGATTATTATATGTCTGGGTATAGATTTATTTTATTTATGGATAATTGGAATTCTATGTTCCTCAGTTACTGATTTATCAGATCATTTTCCCATGCTTGGTAAATTTTCTATTACTTCTGAACATAGTCTTTTTATGTCATTTGTGTTGACCCTTGCTGTTTCATTGACACCTATCAGCCTTATATTGCTTTTCTTTGTATCATCTTACATCTGTTGAATTGTTTTTTCCTGGTTCCTTGTTATGTTTAAGGGATTTTCCTTTCATAGTCTCTAGTTTCAGTACTGTTGTCATGGTCTGAAAGTCTGTCTTTATATTCATTCACTCATTTTGCCAGCTTACAATAACTTTTCACTTCCTGGATATCTCTTGAGTCAGTTTCATGCATTTTATTTCATTCCTATATTGTTCATTAAAGACTTCAATCATTTCTGCATGCTCTTCATTTATTTATTTATTTATTTATTTGTTTGTTTGTTTGTTATATGGGGAAAATGTATTTAGAGTTAGCCAGCTGGACTCAGTTTAGATGATCCCAATTTTGTTGGCAACACCCAATGCATCATAATCAGGAGCTAGTTGAATATATGCCTTCTTCTCTCCATCAAACCTGATTAGGGTATTGACTTTGGCAACATCATTGTCATACATCTTTACAGCTTGTTTGATTTGGTGCTTATTGGCTTTGACACCCACAATGAACATGAGTGTGTTGTTGTCCTCAATCTTTTTCATGGCTGACTCTGTAGTCAGGAGGAACTTGATGATAGCATAGTGGTTCAGCTTATTTCTCCTGGGGATACTCTTCTGTGGGTATTTGGGCTGCTTCTGGAGCTGTAGTGTCTTTGGAAGGTAGAAGGTGGGTGATATTCATGTCTTCTTCTTTTTGTGGCTGTGGATTCCTTTCAGCATGGCCCTCTTGACCTTTGAAACGTTTGCTTTAGATTTAGCTTTGGAAAGGGCATGTGCTTCCTTCTTCACCTTCAGTACCATCTTGGTAAAAAGGTTCTCTTCTATTAATCTAGGTTTTCTAGATATATGGGGAAAAAAGGTTCAATGTCATTTGATCATCAGAGAAATGCAAATTAACTTAGATATGGTGAGCAATTCTTTCATTATTATTGCCATTTCTGTTTTTACCTGAGAAATCATTTCTGCTCTAGTTTACCCTATAGCCTCATGAAGTTTTTATTTTACTTCATTTGCTATCATTTCATAGATATCAGGAGTATGATTTCCAGTGTCTATGTTGAGATCTCCTACACTTGTTCTGTGTGGTCTAGAGGGCTGAGATTGTATTTTCTCCTATGTCTTGACATTTTTAGTTTTGAAGACATTTTTGTTTTGTTTTCAGTGATGATCTTTTTGAGTTTTGGATGTACATAGTTATATCATGTAGTATCAAAACCTAGGAAAAGTCTGTTCTTCAGGGATATCTTCTATGTGTAGGAGATTCTTCATTTGTGTCTCTCTGAAGATCCTACCTTCTCAATTAAGTGAGAGTATAAGGTTGATTTCTGTTTGGCTCTGTCCACAGTCTTTTAGTGCAGGGCTGTGGTGAGCTTAGTACCCTAGAGCTTCCCAATATTGTTACACAAATGATTCGAACAACTGATTCCAACAGATATGACACTGTAGCTACAGTAGTAAAATTAACAATAATCATAGCATCAAGAAAAATTTAGAAACTGACAAAATTTAGTAACTATTGATTTTGTACTTCAGACCATAGAAGCAATGTCTTTTGTTATATAATAGAACCAATTATGAATTAGGAGTTTGCAAAGTGTTTCATCTTGTTTGAATGATTTACCCTGGGTTCCTCCCAATGATTCAGTTGCCAAGTCCCAGGCACTTCTTGCAGCATCTGCCCATACCATTGTGTATGGGGATGGGCCAGGTGCCTGGGTTCTTCTGGGATGAGGTTTCTGAAGTTTTGGAGAGGTGATGGGCAAAGTTTCTCTCCTCCAAGGGTCTCACTGAGGTTCCAGTGGTCTGGGCATATATATATTTTTTTACTGTGCACTAAACTAAAATTAAAATGTATCAAATATCTAAATATTAAAACAGAAACACTAAATCTGCTGGAGGGCAGAATAGATAGAATGCTTAAAGACATTGGTATAAGGAAAGGCTTTATTAAAAAACCAAGATATTACAAGAACCACCACAAAAAATCAACAACTTGTATCTCTTCCTATTAAAAAAAACCCAACTTTTGCATAGCAAGGAGACCACCAACAAAGTATAAAGACAACTCTAAAGTGGGAACATTTTTTTGTGAGCCACCCTTCACACAAAGGACTAATGCTGAGAATTTAAAAAGAATTAAAAATCTCAGACTGCTTAAATTTAAAGATCCAGTCTAAAAATGGGAATCTGAAATAAATGAAAACTTCTCAGATGAAGTAAAAAAGCAAAATAAATATATGAGGAGGGGAAAGGTGAAATATCTGATCATTGGAGAAATGCAAATTAAAACAATTGTGAAATTCTACCTTACTCCAGAAAGAATGGCTATTATCAAGAAATCAATGAATAACAAATAGTAGTGGTATATAGGGAAAAAGGAACACTTGCCCACAGTTGGTAGAGTGTAGACTGATGCAACTATGCTAGAAATAAATCAGTGTGGAGATTCCACAGATACTTGAAACTACAAGTTCCGTTTATATACTTTCTTGGTATCCTCCTGAAAGAATTAAAAACATCATACTCAGAGATATATGCACACCCATGTTAATAGCAGCAAAATTTCTAATAGTCAAGGCTCATTTACTGATCAGTACAGTTGCTCTTGGCTAAATAGCCAATTGCTCATTAACTGATGAATGAATAAAAGAAGAGTTTTTAAATAAAGAAGCACTATGCAAAGGATAAGCTTGAGTCATTTCTTGCAACTTCAATGCCCCTAGAGATCATACTCTTATAAATGGGACACACATGTTCAAGGATCACATTGATTCTCTGGTATGTGAAATTAAAAATGTAAATGAGAACTAAAATATACAATGGATAGTGGGAAATGGGAAGAAAATATTCAAATGAGAGGAGAAACAAAGGAGGAGGGTGTGGAAGAAAGAGAAAATTGACAAGAAAATGACAGAAGAGAAGGAAAAAATGGAAACAAAGCTTTTCTAAATAAACATGGCAAAAGGGGTTGAAGGAAGTGTTTGGGAATGGGAATCACAGAAGAAGCAGGATATATCATGTACAGGTACAAACTCCCTGTGCTGAATGTTATCATTTTGTATGTTGGATTTCCTCTTTAAAATAAAAAAAGGAAAAATCAGTAAATAAAAAGTTAAAAAAAAAAAAAAAAGGAAAGAAGAAAATTTCATGGGGCTAAAGCAGAAAGGAAAAGGGAAAAGTATGATACAGTCTGGTCTACAAAGTGAAATCTGTGTTTTTGCTTAGAAGCTCTGGGAAGTAGAGTGACTGCAGGTAACACAAACAGATCCAGTTTGTAAAGAGTCCTGGCTGTAGCATGGGGTAATGAGGCGGGAGTGAGATGGGGAGATGAGGGTGGATTCCTGGGGTAGAAGCTGTTATAAGCCCAGGGTCTGGTATTCAGCATGGAAAGAAAGGAGTAGAGGAAAAGTACAGAGCCAGTGCTATTGGTAGGAGTTGACACGAGTGAGCAGAGTGCCTCTCTGAAGATCCTACCTTATCAATTAAATGAGAGTATAATCCCACACCCCATTGATATAGAATTTGCCCAGCAGCATCTTGCTGCCTACTTATGCCACAGAAATTAGATTTGGGCACATGATGGTGTTAAAAGACAGACTACAGTAGGTATTAATGTGCAGTCAGGGAGGGATTGGGCCCTCAAGGAAATCAGCACAAAAGAGGAAGATATCAAAATTCTGGCTGGAAGCAAATCAAGAGAGCCAGGCTTCAAGATGCATACACAATTGCCGGACGTGCAAGGCTTCTTAGAGATGGGCAGCAGCTTGAGGTTAGGCTGTGATCAGCACCATGTGGCCCAGTTCTTATAGCCAGCCAAGTTAGGTAGAAATTGATAGACAGTCCAACAGGGATAGGCCCTCAAGGAAGTCTGTGCAGGAGACACGAACACACCAGAACTGTGACTGATGATGTGCCCAAAGGTGAAGTCTCAAAGTAACAATGGCCAGACTTACATACTTTTCTAAGGGGAAAGTAGACTTGAGACTATATTATAATTCACCTCCCCAGTCTGTTCAGTCCAGATATGCAGCAGACACCTGGGTAGGTGACCAGAACACTCGGAAACACTCTTCCTCAAAATGTTCCTGTTTAGAAGTCATAGATAAGCTCACGTTAATGATGCTACATATATACCCTGCCCCACTTCCCTATTGAATCAATATTAGCTAAGCAGCTACACTTGCAATTTCATTGACTGATTAGAGTTTGATCCTTGTTTTACCCACAAGGTGGCTTGTTGTACAAATTACTCCTAGAAAAAGGTGTCAGTGGCAGCTCACTTAGGACTCGTCCCGTCTCTCAGGAGCTATTCCTATTCCCCAATCAACCTTTTCTACTTTGCTTTATCCTTTGTAATTCATTCTTTGATTTTAGGGGATAACAACTTGGCACCTCTGACGTCTAGCAGGTTGGACGCTATATTTCTCCAGTATTACGGTGAGCCCAGATAGACATCAGACATATCAGCAGGTGAGCAGATCATTTGGACCCATCCCTTTCCAAGAATTCCTTTGTTCTTGCCATGTGCCCTTACTACATGACACGTTCCCTATTGGAACAATATTAGCTAAGCGACGCCATTTGTAATTCTATAGATTTATTGTAGTTTGGTCCATGTTGTACCTGCATTGTGATATTGCTGTACAAATTACTCTTGACATGGAGCTTCAGTGGTCTACCATGTTAGACACACCCTTGTTTCTGAAAGCTTTTTCTCAATAAGCCTTTCCTACTCTTAACTTCTGTTGGCCTTGAAATTCATTCTTTGATATTCAAGGGACACGAACTCAGCACATCTGATCTCAACTAAATACATCTCTGTTCATGTCTTCTTGATGACATTATGTCTGATAACTAGGTGCCCCAGAGCTGTGTGTTGGAAATGCTGATCCAAAAATAAAACCTAGCTCTGCATATACTCAAGAAGTGTCGGATGGCTTTTGCTTTGGCTTAGAGATTAAAATTCTGCAGACAGGTGGACCTGGCTGTGCAGTGACAGGAGTCTGAGTGAGTTTGTAAACAGTGCCTTGTGGTCAGTGAGTTTCTAGGAGTTCAGTGTCCAAGGCTCATTTACTGATCAGTACAGTTGCTCGAAAGTGTAATCTATTGTTAAACTGTAAAGCTGTTTCTTGGTGTCTTATTCTTAGTTACATGAAATAATGACAGGACCACAGTTAGTTGGTCAGGCATCATCAGAAAGCTCTGCACTTCCACAGAAGGGCCAGGTTTCACAGAGTCTAAAGAGAATGCAAAATGAGTCCCAGTAAGCAAAATCTACTTCACCATTTAGTTCAGTCTGAAATGATAGAATTCAAACTGCCAACAGATGCACTAAGCTTTTATTTCATTTATCATTTGGCCTGTAGTAAACAACAATTTAGTTTCTGTTTTGACTTGTGTACTGGAAAGGGCATGGATCCTGGAATTAGCATACCTGGTATCCCGCCCTGTGGTCAGCAGAGTGATGACCTCTGAAAGACCTTCATGCCTGAACTCCAGAAACTGAATATGTGCTCACTTAAATGTTAAAGGAGACTTTGCAGATTTCACAACAGTACCAACTGAGATGGAGTGTCTTGTATTGCTTAAGTGTGCTATATAATTATATGAATCTTTAAAAGCAGAGAAGCTATTTTAACTTTGGATAGGAAGTAAAGGAGGTAATTGTCAGAGGTATGTGAAGTTGCTGATTTTGAATCTGTGAGAAGGAAGCACAAGCCAAGGAATATAGATGGCTCCTAGAAGCTGTAAGGCCCTAGGGAAGAAAAATGTGGCCTTACCAAAGCCTTGAGTTTAGAACTTCTTACCTGAAAACCAATAAGATAATGTTTTCTTGTTTTGAGCCCCTAAATTTGCAGTCATTTGTTAAAGCAACAGTAGGGAGCCAACATATTGAGCTGTATGATTTTCTAACTCTTGGTTTTCTCATCCGTAATAAAGTAATTTATTAATATTGATCTCATAGAACACGTGTGTGAATTAACTAAGATGATGTACATAAAGCCCACTGTTGACTACTTGACAAACAGCATTAGAAGCCCTGCAGAATCTAGTTTCTCATGGTGCCTGGCCTCTGGTGTGAGTCTTAGGCAAGGGCTATAGCTTGTGTCATTGGTCCATGCCCTGGTGTTCAGTGCTGTGTGTGCATCAGGCCCCTGAGCTTCCCCTGGAGCTCACTAGAGTTACCAAGGTTCAGGTCTCCCATTGACTCAGAATCTAGTTTTGAAACAAGATCCCCAAGTGATTCACAGCCACTTGAAAGTGGGAGACATTTGGAGCCAGACATTCACTAGAGTCTGAGATGTAACAGAATGAATATCAGGCCCAGGATCTGTGGGGATGGCCCCTCAATGTCTGCATTGATATTCTGCTTCTGGTTGTTTCTAATGCACAGATATTGAATCTCTGGAACAGATGCTTAGAAATGCACTTTAACATGGGATTCAGCTCAGAATTTTGAAATTTTCCATTAATACCTTGCTCTCTAAAGAAAATAATTATACTATTACAAATATTATATTTTTAAAAACACACAAATACATCAAAGAGTGCCAGAAACATATCCTCATTGACTTGTAACATTACATCCTCATTCAGACTTTCTGGCATGCATTTGAAGCTGTTTCTTTCATAGGATTTACCCTGCTTGTTTCCTTTTGAAACAATACTCAACACAACTCTCTGGCAGGGGCCTTTTGCCAGTAAAGCTCTTAGCTGTTTTCTCTTCAGCAAGAGAAAGCTAATTGCTTATTATAGTTAGTAGAAGACAGAGAAGAATTTCTGAAAAGTCCTCTCTTTTTCAGGAGTATTCTGTCATAGACAAAAGTGTGAAAAGAACTTCTAACTGGGGCTGCTGACCACACTTGCCAATGGTGTGACTCAGAGTATAGCTACATTTCAAGAACCAAAACTAGAACAGATCCTCTCCAGGTTGTCTGGGCAAGAACCACAGAAATTGAGCTTCAGGTCATTTTCAGTGTTCTGAACCTGGGCTGGTGCCAACAGTGAGAATGGGCAGCTAAGCACCCCAAGGGCAGACATGTAGCAGTATGTAAGGGCAGTGGTGACATTCCTGGACAGCTGCCACAAACAGATTAGAGATACTTGTGGCCCTTGTTGATTGACAGCAAGGCTGTGGTCCAGGTGCATCAGACTGCATTTTAGGTGCTGTGCCCTCAGCATTTCAATAGGAAATACAAGAGGAGCTGCGGCTTGGGCCCAGCCAAGAGAAGACCCAGAGAAAGCTCACTATAGCATCAGTAGGAGCCCTGCACTTTCATTGCTGGGGCTAATGTGTGGGAGACTGGGTCCTCAGACTGTCTTGGCTCACCCAGCTCTTCCGCCTTCTTTTACCATTCTCAGATTCTATGAAGAATGAAACACCCTTAGATGATAAGCAAGTCCAGCTGTGGCCTCATGCCCCTAGATGAAGACATTCCCCAGCCTTGTGCCCTATGGGCCAAGTGGTGCCAGAGAAGGGGTCCTCTTCTCCATGTGATATAGGATACACACCGATGAAAATCTGCTCTGGTTTGTGTTTAGAATGTCCTTCAAGGCTCACATATTAAAGACTTGTTTGCCAACCTGTGCCACTATTTGGAGGTTGTAGACCCTTTGAGCAGATGAGAGCTAGTGGAGATGGGGTCATTAGTGGGATGCCTTTGAAGGAGGTGCTGGGATCTGGTCTCTTCTTGCTTTGCTTCTCAGCTGCCATGGGGGTGAACATCTACTGTGATATTCAGGTGTTTCACAAACTTAATTTATTTCACAATTTTGAGGAAGGTGGTTGGGTTTCTGTTTGTGTGGGGAAGATGGTCATGGCCATGATTGTTACCCAGTGTGGAGTTTAAGAAAGGAAGCAAAATCTTGCTCAATGCTTTCCTTTGTGGACCAAATTGTTTGCAAAGAGAAGTTTGCATGAACTGAGGCCTCACTGTACTGTGGTGCACATGGCAATGCCAAACACTCATGGACTACAGCCTCTAAAGCCATGAGCCAAAATAAAAGGTTTCTGCTGCAAGTTGTTTACCTGTGGCATTTTCTGCCAGTGGCAGAAAACTGGCAGCCCAGACTGCATCTGCCCCAGATAGCTTTCCAGAATTATGAAACGTTGGCCCAATGCTTCTGCCAATCTGTGAGTTACAAAGCCAAAGACTTCCCTTTAAGGCTACTTTCATTATTTATTTATTTATTCCTTGTGTTACTGTGTATCAAATTCAGGACCTCTTAAGGTCCTGAGTGCTTCCAGGCAGGCACTTCAGTTGCTGAGCTATATCCTCAGCCACGCTTTTAAGTCTACTTTTCCTCTGGAGCCTTATTCCTGAGGAAATGTACATTGGGGAGCACAAGGTACTGGTCTCTGAAGTGGAGCTCTGCATTGTAGACTAAATTATGAGCATTTTATTTTCATTGAAAACTGTATAAAAGGCTCCTAAATTTGGAAGCCACTCACCAGGTGACCTTATAACAAACAAATGCATATGCACATACCCTCCAGGCTTTTTCTTTTCAGTTCTATTTCCTGATTTTTAACTAAGCAAAGAACTGGGAAAAAAATAATTTTTTATTATGGTGTTATTTAATTTGATTCTCTCCATAAAATGATTTTAGGTCTGTTTCCTACGTGTGAAAGCTGGCTTCGATTGGAGTTTGATTTTGATTTCAAATGGCCTCCAAACCTCATGTGGTTGGAACACAAGTTATTGGATTATGGAGCATTATACTTGCTGTTGGAAAAGGCTAGATGAGGCCAGCCACCAGGGTCTGGCCAGGGAGGCTCCATCTTCTGCATGCCCTGAGAAGTTTCTGCCAGCACACGTCCACCCTGCTGCCTTCCACTGTGTCACTGACCATGCAAGACCTGAAGCTTCTAAAATACAAACAAAATGAGCATTTCCTACTTTAAGCTGCAAGTACTGGGTATTTGGTATCAGAGAAGTGGAGTCATTCCAGGAACTATATGTTATCATGTGGTTCAGAAAGCCTTTAGAACTGGCTTATGGGAGAAAAATGAGAAGGTCTGGAGTTTCTGGTTAGAAAAACCCAGAAGACAGTAAGCTGAACTTTATGCATGATTCTTGAGAGAGCTCAGAAGACCAGGAAGTGCATAGAAATCTAGATGTAAATGGTGGGCTCAGAGGTTTCATTTGGGATCGATTCCCTTGTCAGTTGGACTAGACTGTGTGTGTTATGCTCTGGCAGAACACTTGATGTTTTCCTCATGCCTTGAGTCTTTGCCCAAGACTCAGATTAAGTAGCAGACGAATTAATTGGGCAGAGGAAATTTCAAGGTGACCCAATACTCACACGGGCATGTATTCTGGCTCCCTGCTTTTAGTGAGATTGCACTGAGAAATGAAAACAAAAAGCCCATTTAAATTTCTGTGTAAAAATATGCAATTATTCATTCATATTTTTAAAATATTTTTTAAGCTTTTTTTTTCTCTCCATATTCAGTAGGGACTTAAAGTTTAATATATCAATACTTAATGGAAAATACCAGTTCCATGTTATGCTTAAGATGTTTGCTGTTCAGACAGATAGTTAGGTTAAATCCAACTGCATATGTTGTAGGGTAATAATAAGCTTCTTTTCTGGAGGTTAACAACCTAAATTTGCAGACCAAAAATTAGAGAAAAACAAGAACTGCAAGGAGAGCCAACATTTTGGCCTTAACCTTTCAAGGTCAGTGAAGACTCAGGACATAGGAGAACCTGTACTGTAACATCATGTAACTCAATTGTGTCCCAAATTTTCTCATCAAGGAAATTATGGGGCCACAGAGAAACATGATCGATGATGTACAGTGTGCCTAAGGAGAGTCACATGGAGAGAAAACATTCTCTCTTGCTTTCACAGAGAGCAAATTTGTAGGGCAATGACTGTGACTCATCCGCATGGCTGACACTGACAAAGGATCTGCAAACTGTGGAACAAGGTTACAGGATAAATCCTGAGAGTACTTGACTGACCTTATTATATACAAGAGTTACATTTCTTGTTCTATAGGTTTTGCTTTATGGTCTTAACCATCCAGCAAAACGGTATAAAAATAAGGTATAAAAAGTAAAGTCACATTAATATGTTGAGCTGTGAAAGGCTCAAGTCAACAACTTCTGACATTGCCAGTCCTATGGATAGATAACCCACTACTGTTGTGGACTCTGTATTGGATTATTTTGCTGAATTCACGCATCTACAATATTTAAATGGCAATGGAATACCTATCTCTAACAACACTAAACAAAAAAGGGGATACAAAGCAAGGACCATTATGTATCTGTATATACAAAACAGGATAGACATGCAGCTACTTTCTTTTAATTCAATGAGAAGAAAGAATTGTACTAATAGTATTTGGACAGGATATCATGTCTGCATCTTGTACTATGAATAACCACTAAGAAGATAACAATATGCAATGTATTAATTATTGAAACTGTCCTACTAATTGGTTTTGAAACTGTCTCATTGCTATTTATTCTCAATAAAATTAATAAAAAATGTTTTTGGCTTTTATAGCTGGCTTGCTGTTAAAAGGTAGGGTCTTGTTCGATGAGGCCGGTTACCGGGCGCCCGACCTTTAGGGGAGCAGTTTTCTTCCTGGCTCCTTCCTTTGCTCTCCCTGCATCCTGTCTGTCCTGAGGGGAGAAGCTTTCTCCACCCTGCCCTCACCATTCTATTCTGCCTGGAAGCCAGTGACTAAGTAAAAATGTGAGCCTAAGTAAAACCCTCTCCTCCTTAAGCCCAGGCGGTCTGCCCTGGGTCCTGTGACTGAGCACTGGTGTGGGGTCTCAAGCCAGGCTTCTGACGTTGAGTGTGCTGCACACTCCCATCGGTGCCCAACCACCACCTCCTTTCTCTGCCTGACTTGCACCACAGGGCCACCACCCCTACTGCCCATGCCACCTCTCAGGCTCTGGCCTGTTCCCTCACCAGTGTGCAGTTCTCCTGGGGATGGCTGGCTGGTCCCAGGTATCCCCCAATCCCCATTCATGTGCAGAGTCCCTCTTTTTTAGTAGCCTGCTTCAGTATGGTTTGTCTGAGAGCAAATAATGCAGCCACAGCATACAGCAGCTGTTTCCATGGTGTGGGAGCTGAAAGGCCTGGCAACAGGAGGTGCTTGTCTTCTACCTGCTGAGGCTGTCCCCATGGCACATGCCTGCAATCCCGGCAATCTGGGAGGCTGAGGCAGGAGGAGTTTGAGTTTGAGTTTGAGCCTGACCTGGGAAAATTAGTGACTTAGGCAGATCTTGGCTCAAAAATGAAAAATGGCTATAGAGGTAGCTTAGTACAAAACCCTGGCTTAAGCCTCACTGGAACAAGGGGGAAAAAGAATAAATTATCCTTCAAACAGATAAAGAATCCTTCTTGGGCAACCTTATAACCTTTTCGTGGTTAGCAGCTCTGGGTGATTTCTGCCAATGCATGCATGCTCATGGGTGTGGGAAGCAGTTGTCACATATAAAACAAAGCTGGGTGAGCATGGCCATCTTCAAGTAGAGAAGTGACTTTAGAAGGGTGCTGAGGGTAGGCAGCTCTGATTTGGGGGTCAAAAAATCCAGAATCATGAAAAATTACAAAGCCCAACTCCTGAAAAGCAACTTTACTAGCAGCCAGGAGTTAAGTCAGATGGTGTCCTGAGATCCCCAGGCTGTGTCCTGCTCAGAAGGCCACTGATATCAGTTCCCGTGGGTGTGCAGCATAGCCTACAAGGAGGTGCCACAGAAGATGAAGCACTCAGCAGACCTGACTCCAGAGGGCAGCCTTGTGGGGCCAGCAGCTGTGGGCAGGCAGTCACCAGATGTCAGGAGCAGCGCTGAGGGCTTTACATGCGTTAACTTTCCTTTCACAGGATTACCCCCCTCTGAGAGAAGAAATTGCAGTACAAGAAGTTAAGTGATTTGCTTGAGGGTACTCAGCAAGCAAGTGGCCAAACTGAGTTCGGCAGCCACGCTTCCACCTCCGGTGCCTGTGATCTTTGTCTCATAACTGTTCAGAGGATTAATCAGGATTCCTGTGCTCTCTGCAGAGCGCAGACACCGGAATAAAATGTTATCGGAGCAGGGCAGGAGGAAATGAAGAATGACAGGACCTGCAAACCCCCACCTCCCGCTGTGGGTATGTGGAGATTTGCACTTTGTGGAGCACTTATGTGCAGGGATAGAAGGTAGATAAAGCCTGGTTTTGTTCCAGTATTGGAAGCAGAGTATGGATAATACTTAAGGGAACATCTGGCCACCCTGCTTACCCAGAACAAAGATCCTCCAGATCAGGAAGTGAGGCAAGTGTATCCTGGCTAGGAGTAGACGAAACCACAGAGCATCCCACAGAAGCCACTCCAGCTGCTGGCCTGGGGTTCACTGGCCTGGGAAGGGTACCTGGCCTGTTCCTAAATGCCTCCCAACTGCCCCAGGGTCAGCCTGAAGAGGGGTCTCTTGGAGCCTCAGTGCTTCTGGAAGCAAGGCTAATAACTGCCCCTAAGCTGCGTTTGGTATGGCTAACAGCTGAACCCATCCATGGTTGTGCCAGTGGACTCTAAATGGGCTTGCACCTTCTCCCAAAAGCTTTTGCTGCACGATGGCTGGCAAGGATGGAGCTTCCTGGAGATTTAGTGTTAGGTCTTAGCATGTGGAAGGTCAAGTAGAGTTTAGGTAGAGGGAGAACTTAGACAGCGAAGTCAATCATACCAGAAGTACCTGAGTTTGAATATTTATCCAAGAAGGACTATGTTTTCAAACAGAAGCAACTTGTAGTTTCAATTTACTAGATTGGGATAAATTTTGTGTTTCTAGTGCCAAGTGGCAATAGAAACTTTCTTGGTGGAAGAAGGAACAAATGGTCATAGAACTCAAACAGACTTCCTGTGTGTCACCAAGGATTTGGGAATTTATGCGGCTATGGGGTGTTACCACATCTATCTTTAAGAAGCTCATTGAAGGGCTTCAAGATAGGATGGAAAAGTCCAGGTAGCTTGCCCCAAATTTTGGGTGGACAGTTTCTGAGTCAGACTGCTCTATGGAACTCACATTTTCATGAGGGGAAGTAATAAATTAAGAATTTACACAAATGTTCACACACACACACACAGAGCTTTGCTAAGAAGAAAACAGAAGCTGTGAATGGGATTGAGAAGCTGAAGCTGTGGATGTGGTTTTGGAAGTTTGCTTAAGGAAAAGATAAAAGGAAAGATAAAATTTTTTGATTGGGTACACAACTAAATTCTATTTGAGATGGGTGCTGGACTTGGGCTGAGTTTTGTTTAAGTTATGGACTGAATGTATCTCCTCAAAGTTTATTTATCCAAGTCCTAACTCCCTGTGTGATATAATTTGGAGGTGGGATCTCTGGCAGGTGATTCTGTATAGGGGTGGCTGGGTGGCCGGGATCCCACTGTGATGGACATTAGCCCTTAGAACAGAGGACAGCAGAGCTGACTCTGCAGGGAAGGTTGCAATCCGCAGGCAAGGAGGAGGACCTGCCTGTTCTGCCTGGCCTTTGGGCTTTCTAGTCTCCAGCATTATAAGAAATCAGGGTCTGTTGTTGAAGCCGCCTAGTCTATAATATATCAGTCTGAGTTCTTATTGTTAGCTTTTGTTTTGTCTGTCATGTAGGATGGCCACAGGGTTAACTCTATTCCTACCTTTTGCTAAACTTCTGGAATTAACTTCAGTGGTATCCCCAAAAGGTACAGATGTCATGCCCCTAGTTTCTGGAATGTACATGGTGGCAGTGACCTGAGTCAGAGAGGTCATCAGAGAAGGAAAGGAAAGGATGCCCCAGTGGTCTTCTTCCTCTCCTGATTAGCATAAAGGTGAACCTGCTGTCCTTTTTCATCCAAATTGAGCTCCTGACTTTTATCATATCCAGGAAAATGTAATAAACTAATACTATTGGGCAAACCAAGGGCTGGTCATCACAGCATATCTCCTGGCTTGAATGAGAATCATGCTGATCCAGCCACTCTGGATTTTCTCTGAGGGCTCCTGGGACCCAGGTGTCCATGCCTTGGGCAGCAGGCTGGAGATCAGACCTGAGAGAGCTGTTAGCCTTCTATATAGGATAGATAAGATGGTGACTTAAAAGCAGAGTTGCCACTGTCACTTGTAAGGATCCTTCTGGGAGAGAAATTAGTGCTTGGGATGGAAGCAGTTTGCACCAGATTCTGATGTCCCCTCTTATGTCACCTTCATACCTGTTTGGGCAGTTGGAGTGGAGCTGTTAGGAGTAAAAGCTTCAGACTCAACTTGAAATACAACTCTGTCCCTTCTAGCTGTGTGACTTGGGGCAAATTAAGTAACCTCCCGGGGCTTCTATTGCAGCTATGTACACAATGGTAGAGCCTTTTTTCTAGGAGTACATGAAGATTAAATGGGGGCCAGGGGAGATAGCTCAATAACATAAGCACTTGCATGACAAACACAGAGTCTTGGGTTCCCAGTACCAAGAAAAAGAAAAGATTAAAGGGGTTAATAATGCCAGGCATGGTGGCACAACTACACATCCTTAATCCCAGTGCAACTACAAACAAAAACACTACAATGACACCCAGATTTCGAGGCAGATTTATTTAGATCAATGGGCACTGATCAGAATTATTCCCAAAATATCAGAGCCTTGTCTGTGGAGGTCTAGGGCCTGTATGGGATAAACAAGCAGGAAGTATAGAGGCACAATGGCTTATCAATTGTAGATTGGTTCCTACAACATGCATCTTTGTGACCGCTGTGCATCACAGCGACCAGATGTTTCTACAAAACAAAAGTAACAAGAGCTATATCTGGATCTGTTACCTGGGCATCTAAAAAACTACAGTATACTTGCTGGGGGAAGGGAATATCTGCAGCTACACTGGAGCTGTGCGAGGTTGATGCAGGAAGATCACAAGTTCAAGTCTATTTACTTTTTTTTTTTTGGCAGAACCAGGGATTGAACTCAGGCCCCTGTGCTTGCCAGGGAAGCGCTTATTCCACTGAACCATCTCCCTGGCCCACAAGTTCAAGTCTAACCTGGACAATTTAGCAATTTAATGAGCCCATTTCAGAAAAAAAAAAAAAAGAGTAAGAAGGGCTGGAAATGCAGCTGAGTGTGATGGCCGTGGGTTCAATCCTGAGTATGTCAAAGTGGGAGGGGAGATTATTCCTGTAAAGGCCCCTAGGTAATACCTGACCTTAAGGTCTTCCACAGATAATGCTATTATGATTATTATCATTACATTAGTTAAATTCCTATCAAATATTGTCCTACCTTAATGGATAAGGAAACTGAATTCAAATATAGGTTGTAACCAGGGAAAACTGCAAACCTTTGAGCCTTAGAAATGAACAAGGTGCAGGGCAAAGAGGTTAAGAGAAGGGTGGAGGAATCCCAGTGGGGTGGAGACCGCCTGGAGCATCAGGAAGGATTCACTGTGATTGGGGGGCAGCACGGAGACCAGTTGCAGGGGAGAGGTTGTTAGAGTCAGGGACAGTGGACAACAGGGGCTGTGACACTGGTGAAGATGATGCAGCTGGCTCATCTACCAGGCTCTGAAGTGTCTCTGTGTCAGTGAGGAGACGGGCAGCTTCTCAGCAAGTCTGCACTGAAGCTGCCTGGGTGAGTCTCCATGACTCAATTTCCATTCATCCTCCAGGGAGTCCCAGATTCTGCAGTGAGGTGGGCTGGGCGGGTGCTGCTGGGACAGAGTCTCCTGTTGCAGAGATCACCCCACCCTTCTGGGAGAGTGGCATCTATTTCACTGGCAGGGTCCAGTTTGGTGCTAGCTGTAACTTCTTCAGTTCAGTTATCCCTAGAGGATACAACCCAGTTCTTATTCTGGCTTAAGAGAAGCCATTTATTGCCTCACTTCATTGACCTAGGTCTGATATATTGACTTCACATACAGTCTGATCCAAGGGCTTAAACCATATCGGAGGACCCACTTTTCTCTTGTTTCTTGGGTCTGCTTCCTGAAGTTGGCTTCTTGGGTGGCTCCAGATCCTATCATCTTTAATATTGAGATTCTAGCAGAGAAAATCAAATGTTGCATTCCCTGCTTGCCCTACATTGTAGTGGTTCTTACCAGGTTAAGGGCTCAACTCTTGTGCTGTCACTGTAACCAAAGAACTAGAGTTCTGATGGAGCAAGCAAGCCCGAGTTACTGGGAACTAGCGATGGACTCCTAAGCACATGGTCTGAGCACAGGGCAGGAAATTGCCAGGGAAGGGCCAGTTATTGCCACATGACAAACACAACAATAATAAATCACCCTCTTTCATTAATATAAGAATACAGGTCAAAGGCGCTCTTAGTTATACCAGAGAGCAACATCTGGCAGGTTCCTGTGGTTTTGCCAAGCGGGTCCTGTATGCACTGCTGTTTGCTTGTTTTTCAGCCTGATTATTTGTGACCATCTATCTTAAAACACCACATTCCTACTTCTTCTCCTCATGAGACGTATGTGCCATTGGCTTCTCTTTTTCATCTGTTTTTTTTTTTTTTTTTTTTTTTTTTTTTTTTTTTTTTTTTTTTTTTTTTTTTTTTTTTTTTTTTTTTTTTTTTTTTTTTTTTTTTTTTTTTTTTTTTTTTTTTTTTTTTTTTTTTTTTTTTGTTTTATTTTTGTCTTTTTGAGACAGGGTCTCGCTATGCAGTTCAGGCTGGCTTTAAGCTCACTTTGTAGCTCAGGCTGGTCTCGAACTCACAACAATCCTTTCTCATCTGTTTGATGTTGGATTTGTTCATGTTGCTTTCTATTCTGCCTGTGCCATCAGAAGCGCTTGCCAGCACTGACACCCCACTAAACTCAGTCCACTATTTCAGGAGACAACTTAGGTTATCTCTTGTCTTCCCTCACTTGGACCAGTGTTTATCTACTTTAGGCGGTGGATCAACTTCAGTGCTTCATGAGTAAGCTCTGTGCGAAAGGATACCAATGTCCTTTAATTTTTTTTTTTATTGTCATACACAGGCTCTTGGCATTTCTGAGTAAGATACAGCTGCCAAGACACAGATTTAATGGGTCATTTCTGCGATTAAGGTTGTGAGCTACATAACCAGAGGCTAGTCAGTGGGGGGCTTTAAGTAGCAGGCCAGTGTCTGGGCTTCCATCCTGCTGATAATGGGGAGCCACTGGCAATTCCTGAGCATGAGGGATGCCTTTCTTCCTAGGCACTGGGCATGAAGCACACATGGAGTATTGAGCACTATGCCTCTGTCCTTCCCAGTAGAGATCTTACTTCATGGCTATGATAATCCTGGAAGGAAGAATCCTTTTATGTGTGAGCCATGCACCTGAAAATCATATTTCATTCTTGGCAGGTGTCCCAAGAACCACAACGACATGAAGGACAACAAGCACCCACTGTAACCGAAACACCAGGTGATAGTGACAGCTGGTGTGCTGCCAGTCCTTTCCACATGATGTTGAACCCTGGTCACAAAGTTTGTCTTTTCACTCTGGTAGAATGGGTGAGGAAGGCATGAGAGTCCCTCACAGGGAAATGATGCGAATCGCTGTCAGAAGAGCTCTTTCCCCGTTCTTTGCTGCTTGATTTCCCAGAGCACACAGCGTGGAGTGCTGCATGCTCCTCCTTCCGCTTGGCTGACAGTTCTGCTGCCCTATCATTGATTTTCTGTTGGCCTCACATCCTTTGCTTCCACTCTCCTGCCGATGCCTCCCTTCCTCCCTCTCCAGGGATGGCTCCTGGGACTCATTTGTCTACCCCATCCACACCTATTTCCTGCCTGACTGCCTGTGTCACTTCTTCCTCTTCCAGGCACTGCTTAGTGGCATCACTTTGCCTTTCTTCCTTGTTTTTCCAGGTCCTTATCCTCTTGTCTGCTTTGACTGATTTTTTTGTGCAGTGGAATCTCACCCCTCCTGGTTATCTCACCTCGGTCAACTTTCATATCCGTCAAGGACTGCTGGCCGGCACCTGGGCTGCATGCTTGCTTTTCATTCTTTATTTCCCCTGGTTGCTTGCTCTGTTCAAAATTGAGCCATTCATTAACAGGAAGTGTTGGCATGTAGTAGTTGCCAACCAGTAAATTTTTTTTCTTTTTTCTTTTTTACTACTGTATTGATAGAAACTTTCTTTTTTTTTTTCTTTTTTTTATTGAAGTACAAATATCAATGAGACAGTTTTAAGATACTTTGACAAGATGGATTTGATAAATTAATACATTGCAAACTGTTTTCATAATGTTTTGATATCATAGAAGGTGCATACATGATATTATACTTACAGACATTATTATACCATATGTCTATCAGTAAATTAAGAGAGTGTAACTCTTTGTGTATCTTATCTTTTATACCTGAATTACATCAAAGATTGAATAATTAATATTTTCTACCTTGTTATTTTCCTAGTGGTTTTCTATAGTACTAGAAGCCAACATATTATCCTGTCCAACCACCATTAGTGCAAATATTGCCTCTCATAGAATTATGTAGAAGCACAGTGTTATCTATTCCAACTATACTGTCCATACACACACATCATGATTCTTTCTTTCTGTACCCCTTCCTTTGTCTACACCTGTCAAAGATGGGCACTCCATTGTCATTCAACTAACTTAGGTGTTTGAACTCGACAACACAATCCAACACAGTCCAGCATTCCACAACAATTGGGAGTTATCCAAAGAAGTTGTCGACCATAGCCATTTACAGCTCAACTTATTATTATGGCCCCACGGTGTATACTTCATTTTTATACTTTTCTACTGGATGGTTAAGACCTAGATAGAGCAAGACCTATATGCCAACACATGTACTTTATGTTTCTTATGAGGTCAGTGAAGTCCCTTCAGGGTTTATCTTGTAGTCCTGTACCTTATTCTGTAGATCCTTTGTCTGTGTCATCCATGTGGATGAGTCATGGCCAATGCTTGACCAGTTTGCTCACTGTGAGAGCCTGAGAGAAAGTTTTCTCTCCATGTGACTCTCCATAGGCACATTATAGAACTTCGATCTCTTTCCTCTGTGGCTCCATAATCTCCTTGTTCAGAAAATTTGGAGCTCAACTGAGTTTCATGATGTTGCAGTACAGGTTCTCCTATGTCCTGAGTCTTCTCTGATCCTGAAAGGCTAGGGCCAAAATGTTGGCTGGCCTTGTGGCTCTTCTAATTCTCCAATTCTGATCTGTGAACTTAGGTTGTTAACCATCCAGAAGAAAAGCTGATTAGTACCCTGCAGCATATGCCGTTCACTTTGCCCTATCTGACTCAATTGTTTTTAGTTGTTGTTGTACATTTCTATTTGTATTTCTACTTTTCATTTCTTATATTAGGGAGACTATACAATATTTGCAAATGCATGTCTGGTTTATTTCACTTATGAGTATATGTTCAAGTGGCATCCACTTCAGTATAAATGCTTCAAGTTTATCATTCTTAATAGCTGAGTGATTATATAGAAATACCACATCTTTTTCAACCATTCCTCATGTGACTGTGACGGACATCTTGGTTTTTTCCACGATTTTTCTATCACAAATTGTGCTGCTATAAACATAGGTACACATATATCACTATGATGTAATGTTTTCAGTTCCTCTGGGAAAATTCCTAGTAGGGGGATAGGCTTGAATGGGATTTCTAGTCCTACTCTTTTGAGGAGGCTCCACACTGATCTCCACAATGGTTGTACCAGTCTACATTCCCAACAGCAGTGGAGAAGTGTTCCTTTTCCCCACAACCTCTCCAACATTTGTTGTTGGTTGATTTCCTTATGATAGCCGTTCTTTCTGAAGTGAGATGGTATCTCAGTGTTGCTTTTATTTGCATTTCACGAATGGCTAGTGATGTGGAGCATTTCTTCATATATTTATTCACTTCTTTAATTTTGTCCAGACTAAGGGGAAATCCTGCCTGTTCTTCATGCGAGAGGAGAAGACTTACCAGATAGGAAGTATAATGAAGCAAAGCATTTGGGTGAGCAGTCATTTGATACAAATTTCTTTTAAAACAATGAAGCAAAAACAAGGAATGCCCAGTAGGATCAGCCTTCTATCTGTTTTGTTCTCTTCTAGAATTTCACCAAGATTCTTAAATGTGGTTTGGATGTTGAGAGCATTTGGAATCAACTGAACACTCCTTTCAAGTGTTGACATTATAAGCTGCTTCTTGCTGATCAGTTGTGTCTGTCAGCTTCCAGCCACCTCTCAAGATGAGGTCAGCCAGGAAGGCCATTTGGACACTGTCCACATACACCTCAGAGTAATGTGAGGATTCCATGGATGCTCTGAGAGGCACTTCACCTTTGTTTCTCATTATGAAGGTAACAATGTTGATTATTGAAGCACTGGGAAAAGAAAGGCAAGGAGTCAACAACAAACACTCATCACTCAGAAATAAATGCTCAGTGTTATGATGTGTATATGCGAAGAACTTTGTATATGCACATATGCACACATACTATATATGTATATATATAGTTATGTATTTATTATATATTTCCATCTCTCCATCTATATCTTACCATATCTATCTATCTATCTATCTATCTATCTATCTATCTATCTATCTATCTATCTATCTACCTATCTATCTATCCTCTATCTATCTTACTCTATCTTTAAAATACCCAACTAGGACTGTGTTGAATATGCATTTAAGATTACTAGAATTAAAAACAAAAGAATACTAGAGCTAGGCATGATGTTACTTGCTTGTAATCCCAGAACCCTGGAAGGCTGAGGCAGGAGGGTTGCAAGTTTGAGCCCAGCAACCGGGCAACTTAGTAACTTAGTGTTTCCTCATCTCAAAACAAAAAATAAAAGACAGGCCAAAGGTATAGCTCGGTGAAAAGGATCTGGGTTTAGTTGCCAGCCAGTACTAGAAAAAAAATATATATTTTTTTGGTGGCTTTTATCCTGACTTTAACTATTCTTATGAACAAAATAATATGGAGAAAATGTCCTTAATATTTGGTGGATGGATGTTTTGTCAGTTCAGGCCTTCCAAGCAGTAGCTGCCAACTCTGTTCTTATAAGTTCTGCATTCTCCCCTTCATTTTATTCCTAGCTTCCCTGCAGTAGTTCAAGTGGAAACCTTGATTCCAGTTTAATTGCTAATTAATAACCACTGATATTTAGTCCATAATCTGCTGGGTCCAAGGCAGGGCCGCGTGGCACAGGAGCGTCACAGAGGAGAAATGGTTTATGGTTGCAAGAGGTAACAAAGCAACAAGGGATGACCACAGCTCCTTCTAGACCTTGTATCTTACCAGGCTGCTTAGGGTGGATAGCACTCCCTCACTTCATCCTAGCGCCCTTGAGCCTGGCACTGCACCATGAAATCACCCCAGCATTGCACACCCTGGATCCAGCCACTTCTGAAACCCCCCCCACTTATGAGTGTGTGACTCTTTGGCTGGGGTGGATGGGGGCATCTAGACATAAGCCATAATGAACTCTGTGTCTGACCTTTTATTTAAAAAATAATTAGCATTTTTTTGATACACACAATAATCACATTCATCACAGAAAATTTATATTGGTATGTAGTATATTTTGTTTGTTTTATTTCCTATTCCTTTTCTTCTCTTCATTCATTCTTCCTTTCCTTATTTACACAAGCTCTGTTTCTGTTTTTTCTTTTATTTTCTTTATTCTTTTCCCTTTCTTTCCTCCCTCCCTTGTTCCACTTCCTATGTGAACATGTTCTTTCTACTTTCCTGTATCTAGTATCTATTTTTGATTCTTATTAACATACTGTGTTTCTCTCACAAGAGACACAATGTGATATTTAAACATGTGTGTCTGAATTACTTGTTTTAAAAGTATGGTCTCAGTGTGTATTCATTTACTGAAAATGTCTAAAGCTTGTTGTCTTTCTTTATGGCAGTGTAGTACTCCATTGTATACAAAGACCACATTTTCTTTATCCGTTCATCCACTGATGGACATCTGGGCTGATTCAAAAATTTAGCTGTTACAAATTCAGTTGCTATAAATGTGTGTGTGTGTGTATGTGTTTGTGTGTTTGTGTGTGTACGCTGTGACATGATACTTTTAACTCTTTCATGGAAGAGGAGGAATAGCTGGGTCAAGTAGAAACTCTAGTGTAACTGTTAGAGGAATATCTTTCCTGTATCTTAGTGAAGGGTGTACAGAGTGTTCAGGGTGTCACTACTAGATGGGATTCATAGTTATCCACCTGTTTATACCCTCCCAGGTGCTGGGATTACAGGCACACACCACCATGCCCAGTCTCATTCGCTGTCTCAGCACGCCCGGGGGGTGGGGCCATCACAGCAGGCCTGGGGATTGAACCCCAGCCCTGAGCTGGATTGCAGGTGTTTTAATCTGCTGAGCTATTCTATTCAGCCAGCCCTAGAATCTCAGTGTTACTTTTGATTTGCATTTCTCAAATGGCCAGTGATATTGAAACTTTTGAAAATATTTATTTGCTGTTTGTTATTTTTTATCTGAGAAAGGTCTACTCATTTCAGACGCCCATTTTTGGATTGGATCTTTAAGTTGGGTGAAATTGATTTTTTTCTGTCCTTTTTATACTTTAGATATTATCCTTTGTCTAAGAAATAGCTGACAAGTTTTTCCCATTCTGTGGCTTGTGTCTATATCCTATTAGTGGCTTCTTTGTTATGCAAAATGCTTTTGATATGATGAGATTGCAGTTGCTGACTCTTTGTAATATGTACTGTGTGCTTGGGGTTTTGTTCTTAGTCTTTGTCTATACTGGTGTCTTCAAGAGTTTTACTTCTAGCACATTAAATGGTTTCTGTTTTAATATTCAGATCTTTATTTCATTCCAGTTTTAGTTTGTTTCATGGTAGGACATATGAGTCTAAGTTTAATCTTCAGCATGTGGAAAGCCAGTCTTCCTGACATCATTTATAAAGAAGACATCTTTCTTGCACTGAGAAGGTGGTGCTTGGCCCCTTTGACAAAGGTAAGATGGCTAATTGTGTTTGCATCTTTGATTTTGTTCTATTGATCCTCAGGTCTATTTTTCCCCAGTACCATGCTGTTTTTATCATGGTAGTTTGCATTATGACTTCAAGTCATAGATTGTAATGCTCCCTACTTGCTTATGTTGCCTAGAATTGCTTTTGATATTCTGGGTCTCTTCTAATTCCAAATAAATTTGAGGATTGTTTTCTCTAATTCTGTGATGTATGCTATTAGCAGTCTAATCAGGATTGCATTAAATCTATATAGTTTTGGAACTATATCCCTTTTCACTATACTGATTCTCCCTATAAAGGAACAAGGGATACATTCCCATTTTCTGATATCATTTTCAGCCTCCTTTTTCAGAGTCTTGCTGTTTTCAGTGAGATCTTTCCTGACCCTCATTAGCAATCTATTTTATGGCAGCACAGTTCTTTCCTATTTTGGGCATTCATGGTTTCCCAATCTAAAATTCCTATGAATTTTAGATTCAGCTATCTCTGAATAATCTGTATGCTTTCCAGTCTCACTAACCATTTCCTTCATTGTGGTCCTCCTCTCTTTAATTATTTGTCTTTTGGTTTTATCAGGAGTTACTCATCTGTTTTTTCACTCCTGCTACTAGTATTTCAGAAATCTCAGTTTGGTTTCTTTCACTCAGTGCTCCTTGGGTGATTTGGGGTGTTGGATTGCATTTTTTTTCTGTGTTTTCTAATTTTCTATTTTTTGCACTGAAGCTTGTAAATTGTTGATAGTAGGTGTTTTATTACCAGTATAGAGAGCTCATGTGGAAATGAATAGTTTTCATGTCTTCTAGTTTTAGCTAGGTGCACCTTGAGTCTGCCCAAGATCTTGTCTCTTTTGCTTAGCAGAGATGAAAGGTTGCAGCTTGTTTGGCCTGGCATCCAGTTCTTTGGTATTGGACTGTAGTATTGTTTATGACCCAGAGACAATCTTAAGTACTGGCATACAAGGAAGATCATTTGATCACATCAATTGTGTCACCTTGGCTAAAGAAGTAATAACAATATCAGCAAACACAAGCTGGAAAATGACAAACTGTGATGATAGACAATTTGCCACATTTAATTCTAGGTACAAGATTTGTAGTTATATAACAAAAATCTAAGACTAATCAGAAAATTATATAAAGTGAATGTTCACTCAATAGAGCAATTCAAACTTAAGGAAAAGGAAAAAAATAGAAAATGAAAGAAGATTATAAAGAAATTGAAACAAGAGTGGAAGACAAAAGAATACC
>PVKA01013969.1:0-53638 GCA_004027165.1 Ctenomys sociabilis | reverse complement strand
CACATGGATGACACAGACAAAGGAACTACAGAATAATGTACAGGACTACAAGATAAAACCGGAGAGGACTTCAATGACCATATAGGAAATATAAAGTTCTTGTGTTGGTATATAAGTTTTGATCTACCTAGGTCTTAACCATCCAGCAGAAAAGTATAAAAATGAAGTATACATCGTGAGCCCATAATATTAAGCTGAGCTGTAAATGGATATGGTCGACAATTTCTTTGAATAACTCACTATGGTTGCAGAATCCTGGACTGTGTTGGATTGTGGTGTCAAGTTCAAGCACCTAAGTTAGTTGAATGTCAATGGAGTGCCCACTTTTGACAGGTGTAGACAAAGGAAGGGTTGTAGAAAGAAAAAATCATGATGTGTGTGTATAGACAGTACAGTTGGGATAGATAACGCTGTGCTTCTACATAATTCTATGAGAGGCAAGATTTGCACTAATAGTGGTTGGACAAGATATTATGTCAGCTTTTAGTGCTATGGTCAATAAACTAGGTAAATAATTATTGAATTTTTGATATAATTCAGGTATAAAAAAATAAGATAAGTAAGCAGCTACACTCTTAATTCACTGATAAGAGATATCTGCTAAAATAATGTCTGTAAATATAATATCATGTATGCACCTTGTACAATACCAAAACGTTATGAGGACAGTTTGCAATGTATTAATTCTTCAAATCTGTATGGTTAAGGTGTCTTGAAACTGTCTGATTGACATTTGTATTTTAATAAAATAAAAATAAATGGAAAAAAAAAAAGAAGTGACTCGACTCGTTCAGCTAGGATGGAGCTCCTTGCCTGCTCATTTACTGGAAAGACTATCTTTACAGTATGCACTTTTATAAGTTTTGTGTAAATTTATTATTTACATCTTCACTTATGTAGGTATCTCTGAGTTTTATCACTGAGCAAATTATAGATAGTAAACTTGTTCTATATTTTGCCAAAAAAAAATCTGAAGTATTTTATTTATTTATTTACTTTTAAGAGCAGAATATATTTATTGAGGAAAAGAAAGCTCCTGTCTGAGAAGAATAGGATGGGGGCCCAAGTGGGTAGTTCCTCTGAAGTCTTTTTTTAATCAAGGCAACATTAAACAAATGCCACTTTCCCTCTTTGTCATTAGAAAACTTAATGATTTAATCAGTTTTTCTCATGACATTTGTCTTTTGAGATTGATAGGTTCTTTTTTATATAATTGTTTTGTAGATATCAATTAAAATTTCACCATCCTCTTAGAAAGTTGTGTTTTGACTAAGAACTGGCTTGAAATTCATGACTTCCCAATTGGAAAATTCTTTAGGTCCATTTACTCTTCTTCAGAGTAGCGTGCGATATTTCTTGCATTTTCTGTCTGTTTCATTATTTGTTTACTGATCCTACACAAGACAACACAAAATTTACTCACTCAGACCCTTTTAGCAATATGCCTTTTCTAATTTCCATATTTCACTTGATATTTATAACACTGGCTTCACTATAAAAACTCTTATCAAAGTTCCCCAAAGGAAAGAAAAGCAGGGAAAATTCTAAAAAGCTAACAGTAATACCATCAACCAAAACCAGAATAACATTTTGGCAAATTACCCTTTAGAATGCATTTCCACATAGTTTAATTATACCTCTTTGCTAAATTACCACTGTGTTAATAAATTCTTCTTCTGTCCTTATTTCTCTAGACATAAGTTTAATGTGTAAAACGTATTAAATCGGGTGTACTTACCACAGTTGTCATTATCTTCTCATTCGTTTAGGTTATTTTCAGTGATAATATTTCAATAACTAGCTATCCTAATATTATTGTTAGAGTGTCATACTATTATCAGAGTCATAGCCAGTTCTTTCTTATTTTTATTTTGTATTTTAGGAAAGTGTCTACAGGATGTTCTGGGTCTCACTACAAGATCAGATTCATAGTAATTCTCCTGCTTACAGTCTCCCAAGAGCTGGGATTGCAGGCTGCGCGTTACACCACGCCCAGTCTCAATCTCCATTTCAGTGAGGCTGGGGGTGGTCCGGCACGGCATGCCTGGGGATCGAAACTCTGACCCCTGAGCCTGCTCGCAGGTGCTTTAATACTCTGAGCTATTTGGCCGGCCCTTATAGCCAGTTTTTCTAGAGGGACAGTTCGATTTATGCAAAGTCAGTCACCCAGAGCACGGTAAGTAACTGTCCCTAACCCTGTTCGCCCATCCCCCGTGGGAGCTCAGGAGAACAAGAAGGCATTGCTTTTGGTTGATAACACAGTGCTCAGAAAGTGCTGTTTTTTTTTATTTGGTGTTTATAACACCAGAAATAAGATATGGTTGTGACAATTAAGACCAAGAAGTACTGTCTTCAGTATAAAATAAGCAGCCGTAGCTCAGGAGTCTAAGTACCTGCCTGGCAAGTACATCGACCTAGGTTCAATCACCCTACTGCATGCCATGAGAGCCTCAGAACCCAAGATGTGCCATAGTGGCCTGAAACTGGGCATGGTGGTGCACACCTGTAATGCCAGGACTGGGGAGGCTGAGGCAGGAAGGTCACTGTAAGTCTGAGCTGTGCAGTGAGACCCTATATAAAATAAATAAAGATTTTAAAAGTTTTTTAATAAAACAAAAAAAAACCAGCCAATAACATTTTATTCACAGTCAGTTGGGTTATCCTTAAATCTCTGATAATACAAGAATGTTTTAGTTCTTTGTTTTTGTTTTTGAGGTACATGGAAGTCAAGGAAACAAAGTCAAGCTTTCAGAAATAGAATGAATTATGTTGGTGTATTTCTCCAAGTCCAATAAATAATGATGGAATAGATATTCCTTCTTTATAGAATGTCTCTATATTTAGCTCTACAGCACTGGGAATAAGAAATTCTTCTTTCTTTTTTTTTTTCTATTTCTAATCACATCTGCTTGAAACACAATATTGCCAAAGTAAAAAAGAAATTCATTATAACAATTCAGTTTGGAAAGTAGGACACATCTTTTTCCAGGAGTAGAAAAATCCCCCTTCTGGATCAGTCTCAATGCCTGAATTTTGCTTTTTTTATGAATGACCTCATGATTACACTCTGGTCTTTGTAACATGGCCTATTGGTTTTGTATCTCTAAAACCCCAAATCCCCTGAGAAATTTGGTCTTATTTTTTCCTAACCTTAAAGTATTCATGACTTCATTTCATGACTTAGACCCTGGGCTGTCTTTGTGTGTGCTTCTACCTGGTGTCCCTGGATGGTATCTTCACCTGCACTTGTGACTGTATGTACTGAACTGGCAGAATCCCATTTCCAAATACATAATTTCATTTCTACAAACTCAACATGGTCAAGTGACTCATTCTCTGTCAGTCCCATTTGTATAAGGGTTGGCTGCTGTATAGCCCTATTAAGCAGAGAGAGAGAGAGAGACAGAGAGAGAAAGACAAGACAAGACAGGACAGGACAAGACAAGAGAGAAACACAGAAATAAGAAAAACTGGCTGGAATTCTTTAATTTTCAATTCAAAATGTGATTTAAAACGTAGAGATCCTCTAAGGCTCTGATAAAATGCTTTATATCTCACAAATAGACTGAGTTTATATAAAGCTAAATGAAAATATTGACCCTGTTGATTACTGAATTTACCAGTTTAGTTTAATTTAGGGTCTACACATTAGTTATGTGAAAGTTTTGACACAATAAGGTATATTCTTTACCTTAAGGTAAAATCCAGTTAGTATGGGGAACTTTAGCGATCAGGGCATAGAGGATTTGGGTGATTTAGTCCTCCTAATCCTGTCATTGTATTGTTTGATTTTTTTTCCTGCTTTGCTTGAACTCTCTGAAGTGACCTTACCTTACTTACCTTAAGAAACTATCCTGCAGGTGAAATCCTGCTGGCAATTCCATTTCTCGCTGTCTGACAACTCTGTATAAAGCTTGAATATAAATTTTTGCTCCCAAATAAATGCAAACTTTGGTAATTTGTATGGATAAGAACATAAACACTATGTAGAGCTAGCTGGTAGGAACAGTGGTCCAAGGAGAAAAAGACACATTCCTGGATTTGGCCACACTTGTCGGCATGATCATACTACAAGACATTCCAAGTTCAACATGCTATGTGGCAAATATAGTTTCTTTCTTGTTGCTGGGGCAAAATACCCTCAGTACAAGAAGCTCATGTGGTCCTTGTTGTGATTCAGAGGAGTCCACATTTGTAATCCCAGTGAAAGTTATTGAAATTCCAATAAGTAATTCTAATTTTGCACTTCTAGTTCAGCCCATGGCAAAAACAAAGACATAAACACATGTCTGTAGTGGTGGGAACCTAAAGGTGTTCTAAATCCAGTTAGAACAATAGCTAACCAGAACAAATGCCTGGTTCTACGGCAGGACCCAGGTTTTATTAATTTGTTGAAAGGGGAGAAGCTCAAGGATGAGTGGCTGTGAGAATAGCGGGAAGTGTGCTAGTGCTGTGAGCTGGGTTAGGCAGGAAGTGAGAGAGCACCTCTGCGACCCGCAGAGAGAAGGATACGCAGAAAGGCGTGGCCCGACTCGAGGAAGAATCTTGTGCCTTGGACATGGATTCAGCCCATGAAGTCCATCTTGCTAGCTGGACTTAAGAGCCCCCTTTACTTCTCACAACTACAAATATGCCTTAGTCTTTTAGTCTTTATGCTCATCGTGAATTGCACAGGAGGTGGTAGATTAGAATTAATTTAGAATCCAATAACAATTCCGTGAGAATACAGCTATGGACTTTTTGTACTGTGGTGAGGTCTATAGTAATTCTCATTTTTTTTGTATGGTTGGTTAACTGGACTTTCAGCACATTAGTAACTTGCTCTATATGAGATTGAGATGCTTAAATGTCTTAAGTGTACTTTTTATCTAAAATATTGAAAGGACAAAAACAATGTCTTAAAAATGTCATTTTTTCCATTTGTTCTTCTCATTCACACATTGCACACAATGAAAATGTGCTTTACAAATACAATTCCCTTATAAAAACTTAGTTTCTTTACACTAGTAAAGAAAGTCACAGTATCATTTGAAAGAGCATTCAAATGACTAGTTTTTGAAGGGGCTAGTGAGGTATATATATATGTGTGTGTGTGTGTGTGTGTGTGTGTGTGTGTGTGTGTGTGTGTGTGTGTGTGTGTAAGCGCGCACGCACATGTGTGTGTCTGTTTTATATTTATAGTAGAGAGATTTGATGAAAAGAATTGGTTATACAAAGGATGGACTTTCTTAAAGCCAAACAAGGAAGTTAAACCAGAGATTATCAATAGAAAGTATCAAGAGTTAACTGCTATTAGCCAAAATCTATCCCACAATAGATTTAAGGGAGTATCTTTCCCTTATAGGAGTTACTTCTCGACTGTGAAGACTATAAAGATCAGATTTCCTCAGGAAAAATCCACACAGTTCTAGTCAGCCAGAATATCACTGTAGAAAGCCCCGGGATGTCCTCTCTTCTCCCTGAGCTTAGCAGCAGCAGTACACATGCCTGCTGGACGGAGGCCGTGCCACAGTCAGAGCAAGGAAACGCCATTTGTCATCATCATACTCGTCATCATCGCCACTCACCTTTGAAGATATAACACACAGGAATGTCACCAGCATGCTTTAACACAGAGATGATTATTCCCATAATCCTAATTAAACTTCCTAGTCTGGCTTTATGTGGTGAAGGATTTGATATTAGAAAGTGACAGTGTAGTAAGAGTAATAAGCAGAGATTGTAAATCTAGATAGATATATATATATATATATATATATATATATATATATATATATATAGACTGCTGGTACCTGCTATGCACTAGGAAAATTATTTTTCTCTATCTCAAATAGATGTAAAGTTACTAAAATTATTTACTATTATCAAACAGAATGTCTTCATTAATGAAATATCATCTATCTCCAGATTTGGAGGTATAATTCCATTTCTCTGTTATCACTATTTTTTCCTCAACAACTCTAGCTACCTCCTTGGCACAAATGACCTAACAGGAATATATTTTAAGAATGGCATCATTCCACTGTATTCTGGGAAAAAGTAGAAGCTACTTTAGATACCCAGAAAGATTCATGACACAAAATGAAGACTTTCTATCCTAATAAGTCTAACAATACAATAATAATGCATGTTTGGCATTACAGACTCCAAACATAAAGAAGGTAATTAAAAGTAGCCCTTTTGTATTTAACCTATAACACAGTTGGATTTGTGTTCCAATTCACATACAGGTATAAAAAAAGATTCCGTCTTAGGAATGGGACTTACAGAAAGAGCAAAGTTTGGACTGTAGAAGCCTGTGATGCAAGTAGATCTGTAATTTTTTTAGGGATTCATTGTTCCAGGTAGGCATGATAGACAGAATTGCTGCATGGAACCAGTGACAAGTCCCAAGAGAAGAAACATAGTAAAAGTCACTTCATTGTGGAATAAAAGCTGTTACACAAAATTATTCTCCTTCTAAGGAGCAGTTTGACACTAGGGTACTGATGAGAAGAATGATTGATTTTAGGCTAAGGGTAACTCATCATGATCTGAGCATCAGATGATCAAATTACTTATACAGCTGCCTCCCATTACGATGTAGGAAAGGTGCACATGGGGCCTTGCCTGATCAGTTCCCAAGGCACAATTTAATGAGCAGGCTCCTCATATTTCAATAAGCCTGCTCCTGACATATAACCACCCTATTCTCCTTATATTGCAGTGATTCACCGTATGACTTGGTGACAAGAGGAGGAAGTCTGGATTACATATGGCCTTCATATAATGTTCCATTTCTGGAAGCAGATTTCTGTAGTGCCCTGCCCCTAGTCACAACAAAAGAGAAATCCTTCAAGTGGGTATAATTTTGTTTACCAATCTTCTAGAAAAAATATATATGTCTACCAGTCTATGTGGAAAACCTTATAGTTTGACTCCTAGTCAAACTTTGAGGAGAATATATTAGATTTATTAACATGCACATCAGTGAAGAGTCTTGAGAATGCTGGATGAAGATATACTACTATTCGTGTGCTATGTGAACAGCATATGACCTCTTATGCCCTCCTCCCAATAGCTCAGTCCCAGATAAATGCCAACCATGAGATAAGTAATTGTTCATCTATAACTGGTTGGTATTTATCTGGGTTAAGTCATCTGTCACAGGTAGACACTGAAATGGCATTTTCAGTCATGTTATCTGGTTACTCAAAGTGTTTTTCAACTTATACTAGTGCTCTCCTCCCCTTGTGGGTTGAATTGCATCCTCAAGACTGGATTAAGTTGAAACTCTAGCCCCGTAATACCTGCTATTAGAACTTTGCTTGAAGCTAAGCTCTTTGCAGATATAATTAAGATATAATGTAGATGAGGTCATACAGAACTGAGTAGTTTCCTTATGAGAAGGGGAATAGAAGTCACCCAGAGAGGATGGAGGCAGGGACTAGAGTGCTGTGTCTGCTAGCCATGGATGCCAGGGATTATGAGCTGTCTCAAAATATGTTGCTAGAAGAGATAAGGAAAGCCTGCTTCCTTACTTGTCAAAGGAAGCATGGTTCTGACACCTTAATTTCACCCTTATGACCTCCATAATGATGACAAGGTACATTTTTCTTTTTTCAAGTGTTTCAATTCAGATTGAAACACTTCTTTGCAACTGATCTGGCAACAACCACCTTCTAACTCTTCTTTGTGACAATATCAGTACTGTGAGTCATCCTTCTAGCTCACTCCTTGAATTTACCTATAGATCAGTGTCTTCAGGGCTTTTTAAGTACACTTCCAAGAACATCTCATTAGAATGCCTAGAATGCCTGCATGAATGCAGACTCCTGGCCCTCACTGGTCACAGACCTACTGAGTCCAATTCTAAGAGGTGTAGAGTCTTCATTTTGAGACTAATACATAATATGCAACAGAACTTCATTAAGGAATCAGCAGGAGCTTAATCTTCACAATAAATCAGTATGTGGGTTACTAGCTTCTATAATTTGCATTTTACAGACAGGGCACTGAGGTCTAAAAACTAAAGTAATCTGTCCAAGAACACTTAGCCAGAAAGCAAAGCTGATGAAATTAAATTCCAGGTCAAGATATCCTGGGTCCAGAGACTACATGTTTAGCCACTGTGCTATACTGCATGTTTCTTGCCATGGAGCCTACATTTTTAAGGACTCAAATTTGAAAGCCAGTGGTCTGTTACCTTTTGTTTCACAGCAAATATAGTTGTACCCATATAACAATATTTTAGTCAACTGTGAAACATGTACACACTGGTATATGCCATAGAAACATGGTTTCTATACATACTGTGCTCAATGACGAAGTTAACTATTGACCAGTTTCTAAATAATGCATGATTGTAATAGCAATAATTATAAATCGTCTTTTGTCTAAATCTGCTTTACTACTTTCTTCCCTTCTAACATAAGGTTATTTTCACTTCTTGTAAACTCTGTAACCCATTGCAATTTTGCTTCAGTAACAACTTCCTGTTTTGAATACAATTATTGAAGTTATCAGTGAATTCCCCAAGATTTACAGTAAGAATTTTATGTGAATTACCTAACAGATCTTTCTATATACTCTCACTTTCTTCCCACTTTCTTTTTTACATTTCCTCATGCCCTGAATTCTCCAGCCCCACACAGTGCTGGTGCCATGCTTTTTAATAATTTCCTCTCTAGATTCTACTTTTGTTTCTACTGTGTAAGGACTGCCCTTAGTAGCAATTCCTTACTATTTTATGCAAGTGTTTCCCAAACTGACAATGCTTTTCCTGCACTGCCTTCCTGCAATAACGTCAGGAAGATCTGGGACACTCATCAGTATGTTTTTCAAACACTCCGAGAACGTTGCAGCAAAGAAAAACTATTGACTTTGTTTAACCAAATGTTTCCTAAACTTTTGACCATGACATCTTTGTGTGTTTATGAGTATCCATGTTTAAATTACAAAGCACTTTGATAAACAATGTCCTACACACTTCCCTGGATTTTTTTATAATCTATTCCCATATTCCCAACATTTCCTTTAGCCTTTGATTTTAATTACTTGTCCTATTTTTTCCTATAAGTTCCAGGCTTGCAATTCAATTGTGAAAAAGATGTAATTGTGAGTTGATTTTCCTTACCTATATTCATTATTTACACTTAGAATTAGATACAGATATTGACAAGTCTTGTATGTTCCCAAACAAAACTATTTCTTTTAAGGCCTTGATCACCGAGACTAATGATGGCAATATTAAACTAAGGGTTAGGAAAACTAAGACTAAGAATATTTAACTGTTCCTTCTGAATAAATTATCCACTCCACTTATTTCCACTGTGAATAATTATTCCACCCTGTCTTTTCTGTTTTGTGCCACTATTGCTGACCTTTGAATTCATTCATCACATAACTATATGCTCAGCATAATTTTGTTAGCTTTTTGTGTTTGTTTGTCTGTTTGCATGCTACCCTTTTTCAGATAGAGTCACTATGCTGATCAAGTTGTTCCCAAATTTGTGGGCCCAAGTCTTGTTCCGGCCTCAGCTTTCACATGCCACCATTCTCTGCTTCATGAAAGTGGCTCCTACTAATTTTTTTTCCAATTTTTTTCCAAATAGATCCCAAAGACAAATACTGAAATGTGCAAAAACTATTTGCCTCAATTCCATAAGCTGAGGAGGGAAACACATAATCCACTGAATGAGACATTATGTTCGTTTAGCTATCATTTTTCTTCATAAAGCACACATTTCCTTCAGAGGTGCAGACTTTCACACAATTCTACCTTTACTTATTCCATTCCATCCCCTTTGACTATTCTTAGCATATATCTTCTCAACTTCATCCATTCTTCAAGATTTAATCAACCTATTTTCTCCCATATAAAGTATTACCTGATTAAAAGAAAGTTAAGATAACTTTTATTGTCTTCTTTAAACTATGAGAATACCAGGAAAGCCCCTCTATTATTGCCTTTAGCATATATAACTACAGCTGCCACTAAAATATTAAATACAGAATTATAGGAACAAATATATCAAGCAAGGGTTGACATTAATAAACAAAAACAAATCTTTAGAGATGAAAAATAGTCAATTAAAATCTTTTTGAAAGTAGCTAGATATTCATCATGTAGAAAAGCTCACTGAATGATACTAAAGATCAGCAAATGTGGCATTAGTCTATATGGTTAGAATATAGGTTATTATAGTCACTGGGAGAAAGAAATTGTTGGTGAAATTTTTAAAAAGTAAATTTTCTTTCTTGTGTATATTGAGGTTATATTTGGTTAAAAATCATGATTCCATAATGATCATTTCTAAACTCTCAGTAAATTAAAATCTCCTGTTATCTTTGTTTATTGAAGATTTGCATCATATGCATAGCATGTAGAATTTAGTTAACATTTAGAGATGTTAAAGCGAGTGTTTTGTTGTTGTGAAATCTTTCTTTTGCTCTTCTTCTTTTCTTGCCTCTACTGAGCACAGAACACAAAAGCTGTGTTAGCCTATCGACTGGCTTTCTTTATAAAAGTTGCAAGTCTAAGAAATGAACAACTGTACTAGCTTCAACCTATCCCCTTGGTGCTTTGTTCAAGGCTACAAATCTCTTTTTTTCTTTCACTCACAAAAAGCCATAGAAGCATGTATATCATGTTTGTATGTGCCTTGTCTTTCATAAAGGGGGAAGTAGCTAAGAATTTGAAAGTTAGAGCCAATTTCTTGAAGGATTAAGGCACTGTCATTGAAACCATTGTGCGTGGGGAGATGGCACAGTAAGCCTTTACCGGATCTGGCACCTACTCCATGGGCCTGAAGACTTCCCTTCCACCTGCTTCTTCAGTGTGTGCTCAGCAGGTGCGAGTGGCTTGTGGTTGACTGAAAGTCGAGTGCTGTACAAAGCCTTTCCCGTTTGACACTCAATCTGCCACTTAAACCACACTTACACTATGAATTTGACTATTAACCAAAACTTTCAGGAACAGACTGCCCCAATCTATTTTATACGTGAAGCTCTCCTAATAAGAACAAAGAAGCTTAAATAAGATTTGAATTCCACTGTATGCTATAAGAATTTCAGACAAATTCAGGTAATTTCGGAGATTTTAAGATTATATTCCGGTACCCTATGTGGTGTGTGTTTTCTGTAATGAGCCTCCAAAGGATACATTTTTATATTCCATTATCAGTTCATATATGTGTAGCTATATGTGGTATGTTTATGCAAGTATATATATATATATGAATGCATGCTTGTGCATCTATGTAATACATATGTAGGTACTGAATTTGCATTGTTTTTTAGAATATTTATCTTCCCTAGCTTAACAATCACTCTATTATATTTTTGTGAATAAA
This sequence comes from Ctenomys sociabilis, assembly GCA_004027165.1. Taxonomy (NCBI): domain Eukaryota; kingdom Metazoa; phylum Chordata; class Mammalia; order Rodentia; family Ctenomyidae; genus Ctenomys; species Ctenomys sociabilis. The sequence continues at coordinate 42,305 of PVKA01013969.1, read as the reverse complement.
ATATATTACTTTTTGATAATAAAATATGTTATATATTCACATATGAATACAGTTATACTCTGAGAATTTTCAAGTACTTTGCATTAGAGTTGGGCTTAGTCTTTTAGTGACATCAAGATAAAATTATTTTCTCTTTTGAGAACATTTATTTTACCTTGTTATCTAAAACACTTAAGAGCTATTTGTAAAAAAAAAAAAATCAGTGGCTAAAATGACGTGTACATTTATGATTCTAAAATTTATTTTCTTTTAATATTCTTAAAGTGATAATACTTCTTATGCATTTTTTAAGGCAAAGAAAAAACAATAAAAGCAAAGGAACAAAATTTCAAAATAAGATTTAAGAGACCAAGCAACAAATAATATACATATACACACATACAAGATAGTTAACACCGACATGCCATTAATTGCTATTAGCTCATTGAAAGGAAAGGTCTATGCCTATGCTGTTTGATCAGTTTTTCATGGCTGTATCTTGTATTATGAGCAACTACTTTGCAGATAACAACATGTAATGCATGAGATATTTCATAATCTTTTCTTTTGATTATTTTAGCTTATTAGCACCTGTGTATAGTACACAATAATTACCTTTCTTGTGGTGGAGTGGGCATATGTATGCAACCTGTCACAATTCCTTTTTTATCCTTGATCCTTTCCCTCTTTCTCCTTCCCCTCCATCATTTATTTCCTTCTTCTCTAAGATGATCTACCTCCCCACTCCCTATTGTTTATTTTTTATTTTACTCTTTATTTTTGGTCTGAGTTTCTCACATAAGGAAATCAATGCGACACTTAAGTTTACATGTCTGACTCATTTCACTTAATATTATGGTCTCAAGACATAATTATTGTGTCCATAACAGTATGTTCTCAAAATGTCCATTTTCCTACTAATGACTCAAATCTGTCCTTCGTGGCAGAAAAGATTCTCATCACTGCTCACAACATGCACAATACGGAGTCAACCCAATTGTCTACCAACACTATAGGCAGGATACAGGCTTGCTTGTTAAAGAACGGGTGCCTATACAGCCACAATGAATATTGTTCAGCAGTACAAAAGAATGGTGTCCTGCCATTGGTGCAACACGGATGACGTGGAGACAATGATTTCAAGAGAAATAAAACAGTCACAAAGGGCAAAATCCACACAATTTAATGAAAATTTATAATCTAAAAAATCTGAGCTTGAAATCCTAGCTCTCTGGATGTTTTAAGCAGAAGGATCCCAACTTTGAAACTCAAGTTCAAGGCCAGCCTAGGCAACTGAGTGACCCACTGAGATTGTCTCAGCATTTTCAAAAGGGCTGGGGATGTAGCTTGGTGCAAACACACCGGGCTCAATTCCCAGTACCACAAAAATAGAAAGATGTTAGATAGATAGGTAGATAGATAGATAGATAGATAGATAGATAGATAGATAGATGATAAATGAATAGATAGACAGACAGACAGAAGGCCAAACTCACAGAAACTGGATAAAATAGTGAATACCAGAGGCCTGAAAGAAAAGACAAATGAGGAAAGATTAGTTAATGGATGCAAAAGAGGATACGGCATTAACTATTATTGTACTGAAGAATGATTATGGTTTCCATTATTGTATTGCATAATCAAAATAGCTATACAAATTTTTAATGTTCCATTATAAATAAGTGATTAATGTTTGAAAGGATGACCTAAGTATCTAAAGTTTATCATCACACAATGTATAAGTGCACCAAAGCATCACGCTGGACTTTGTAAATTTATGCTACTATCTGACAAGGAATTAATAATGCCTTTAAAAGTTCAAATTTTAAATGTGGAAGGAATTTTCAAACATCACACATATATAAAGTAGTTTATTTCACACATAATGTTGCTTATTTTGTATCAGAGTTTCAAGAATGCAAAAGTGCTACTAATAAATGAATACTACTTAAATACATTTGTAGAACATATAGCAAAACACCTGAATTTAAAGAAAGTCATTTCAGGGCTGACCAGATAGCTCAGTGGACTGAAGTGCCTGCTTAGGCAAAGCACAGCAGTCAGAGTTCAATCCCCAGCGTGCCAGCCCCTCCCCCAGGGGGGGTGAGACTGGGATTGAGACTGAGTGTGGTGGCACATGCCTGTAATCTCAGTGCTTGAAGGCTGAAAATAGGACAATCACTACAAGTCTGATCTATGAAGTGAGAGCCTGTAGGCCCTGTATTAAATTCACAAATAATAATAATAATTAATAATAAAGAAAGACATTTCACAAAACACCTAGAGTTAAAGGAGATTTTCAAGTGGCAAACATATATATTATAAACTGAACAGTGATCATATCTTCTTTAAGAAACTATTTTATATTTAGCTGTGTTTGGCATTGAAAATATCATCTTCATGCCTGGAAGACAGAAACAGCCATTACTTAAGATCTTTCACCGATGCTCAGGATTAACCTTCTGAAATCCACAAGTGTAAGTTCTGGCTTTAGCTAATTCTAGCAATAAAACACTGAAATATTTTTCTGCAGGAAACACACACAAGGTTCCTACAGAAGCTCTGACAAGCTGCGGTTCCAGTCACCAGACCACACTAATCTGGCGTCCACCAACTTGTTATCATAGAAGGTGATAGCCTTCAATCTTGGAATTATCAAGATGAAATATAAGGAAAATGGTGTATAAATCATGACACTATTGCAGTTTAGAGATTCAGATTCCTGGAGTCAGTGGTAGGAGATACAGAGTTAAGGGAAGGCAATACTTTATTGAATTTTGATTCATCCAAAAGTGGTTATTAACATATAGCACTCTGTTCTTTGTATTGATGAGAATAAAGCTGTGTTTAGTTTATAAAATTTAACCAAAAACGTGAGTACTTCACTATCTTCATTTAAAACCCATTAACAAAACAAAAAACTATAGTAAATATAAAAAGATAGAAAATAAATGTCTTCAAAGAAACTCTGAAAAAACAAAAGCTATACCTCACTTCTATAAGATATTTACTGTTACATTGTTAATATCTTTTACATATTATGTAGTAATTATCTCAGAATGTACAGAAACAAATTAATTCTAATGTAAATTTAAACTAGCAAATGCTAATAAAATTTATTTATCAACTAAAAAGAAAAAAATGTTAAACTAAGTATGTAATCTATTATTTAAAAATAATCAGGCCGGCCAGGTAGCTCAGCAGAATAAGGTGTCTGCTTAGGCAGAGCTCATGCCATGCCGGCCCCAACCCCAGGGCACGCTGAGATGGTGATTGACACTGGGCATGATGGTGTGCACCTGTGATCCCAGCATTTGGGAGGCTGAAAAACAAGAGGATCACTGTGGATCCAATCTGTGTAGAGACCCTGTAGACCCTGCACTAAAATACATAAAAACTCTGTAAAAGTATTTCTTTATTTAAACATAAGAACAAAAGCAAAATAAATATTTTTAGTTTCTAATATATTTCTGAGGCAACAAAACAGAGTAATTAGATTATAAATTATTTAAATAATTTTTATTGCATGAAAACATCTAGATCTGTGCCTTCTGAATTGTTTTTCTTCCCCCCCTTTTCCTTCTTTTTGTAGTTCTGAGATTGAACCCAGTACCTTGTGTGTGGTAGGCAAACACTCTACTGCTGAGTTATAGCCTGGACCCTTTATTAAAAAAATCAAAAAATAATATTGTGTTTCAAGTTTTTTCCATTTATCCTCCAATGTAAAAGTGAAATAAAATAAATTTATGAATAAAGATTATAACATTTGAAAAGTTTAGAAACTTATAATATAATTAAGAAACAGGATCATAAAATACACACATATAAATACTTTAGTATAGCACCAAAATGTGTAAGGCAGGATTTCAAGTATTCCAGTGGTTTTCCTTAGGGTAGGTAACTTCATCATGCATGCCAGCAAGTAAGTGAACAACTAGAAAACACACCTATTTAATAAAAGAAAATTATTATTTAGGAAATTAAAAATAAAAAAATAGATTAATAGGTGGGCAATTTTCTCACTTTAATGGTCTTTGTGGAGTCTGGACACCACCAAAAAGAGTCCTTAGTCTCTGTTAGGTGTGAAGGCAGGCACCTCATTTCACCTCTTCCTGGCTTCTCTCCTTCTTCTGGAGCTTCTAGATGTGTGATAGAGGCTTGCCTAACTGGCCTTTCCATCTTTTCCATTTCTCTGTCTCATCTGTCTCTCTAAGTCCACCGCTAGCCTCAAATTGAAGTCTGGTTAGGATCAGGTATTTGCTTCTTTTTCTATATGGTTTTCGTTTCTGCAAATTTTATGTTTTTTCAGATACATCTTTGATTCATTTTTTTACCTATTATTCTTTTTAAATAAAACCCTTGTTGTTTTTATGTTTTATTGTTCTTTAAAAATTCTAATAAGATTTGTAGACATACTCTTGTAAAGCCAAATTTAGATTGTTATGTTTTTTCCCCTATCGTAAAGTCACCTCCAGTGTTTCTCGACATAATTATGTTACTGTCTCTCTTATATTTCAACCATACTTAAGGATAAACTTGAGTCATTTGTAAGAAAATAGATGCACTGTAAGAGCCTAATGTTATATAAAATAGATCAGGCCTACAAATATCACATAACTTCTCTTATACGAGAAACTCAAAATATGAACAATTTGAAGAGCAAATTAAAATGGTAGCACGAAGTGGGGAGAATAGGAAGGGTTCTAGGAGGAGAAAGAGTAAAAATATGACAATGTAACACGTACAATTCTCCATTATGAATGTAATTTTATATATTGCAAACATAAACTACTACTGTTGCTGCTGCTACAGCTACTACTGCTAATGGTAATAATAATTAAATTTGGTCGTAACTCTGGTCCACAGGCAGGAAGAAAAACCCTAGAGTACCACTGTGTTTACAGAAGATTGTCTCTCCAACAAAACAAACAGAACTCTATTTGTTCCAGAATCAAACTCAGGACTTCATGTTTGCCAGGCAGGTGCTGTGCCACTGAGCTACATCCCAGGCCCTCAGACACAACTCATAAGAACTGAGGACAAATGATGAAAAAGTTCCAAGAGCCAGTTACAGTGTTTGGGGAGGTGACAGAGAAAATGTTGAAATTTGCTTTCATATTTTATTGATTCAAACTATAGTCTACTTTTTTTACTGTTCTTATATATGTGTCAAGCTTCTTGTATGACATATAGTGTAGAAAATTTCCAAAAGCAATATATACCTGGATGCTTTAAGCAATGAATAAAGGTTTTTTTTTTTTTTTCCTGTAGCTGAAAGGCAATGATCCAAATCCCAATTATCTGAGGAAATCTGAAATGAGTATTACTGAAGAAATCTAAAATGAGTATTACTGAGTACAGCCTCCTGAGTTTGGTTTTTCTTATCTAACACATTGAATGTCCCTCCATGCAGTTTTCTTACCTTTACCAGCTACCTTCTAATTAAATAAGCTGATAAAATTTCATCTAATGGCAGAACTTCCTTTGCAGGCTGGGGCCGTTTTGTTCTACCCGTCTATCACCTGCCCTGGCTTCTATTGTATGGATCTCTACAAAGGGATCTGCTGTAACTCAAGTACAAGCAGAAAGTCCTTTCATTGTTATAAATCAAATTGCTTTAACCTGTGACTGGGTTAAAGGTGGCCCCTGCTTTCTGATGACAGTGCTCCCTGCTGAAAATTGCTAAGCTGCTCTTTTTTCTTCTTTCCTATTACCTTAACAGGGTTTTGAAGCCCTTGCAAATCTAAAGCAATGACCACTTAGGCAGCCACAGTTTTCTAGGGTGATTTAATAAGCCAGATGTATTTAGTAGAACTATCATTGCCTTTGTATATAACGTCATTTTAATTGATATGCGCTTTTTCCTCTAGGTTGCAGGCATTAAATTACTTCATAATTTTGTATTGTAGTTGGTAGAGCGTTAATTTGATTTTTTTCTCTCTTGAATTGTCATTCTCTGTTCTTGTTTCCTAATGAAAACCAATAGGGAAAATAAACCCTAAAAGCACAATCCTAAAAATCCCACCATTTTAGAATATTATACTCTTTTGGCTTTGACATTCAGTGAACCATGACTGGCTTTAAGGATAAAACCTTTCTTTTTTATGACAAAAATACAATGCAAAATACAAACTTAACTTAAAAAATTAATCTCAAAAGAATCAATGTCTAAGGAAAGCACTGCAGAGTAGGCATGCATTGAGAAATACTGTTCTCCATCATAAATGAGGCATATATAAAATATTCGCAGTCCAGAAAATACAAGTTGAGGCATAGAACTATGTTGAATGAGCTGGATAATAATATCATAAAAAACTGCTGCATCTATTATGAAACAAGTTATTTTATGATTAATCACATTTTCATTATTATAATTACAATTAATCATGATTTTGATTATATTATAATTTACTATGAATTATAATTAATTAATCACACTTTAAATAAGCTTGATTAATTTGTTCCTGTAATTTTCTGGGACAAATAAACATCTTTGACAGCTGCACTTAAAAATATAACTAGAAGGAGGAAACACAGTTATTGATAATTACTTCCTGAAAAGTATGTTTACAAAGTTCTGAATTCTCTATTTTCAAAATAATCTCAAATAAATCTGCTTTTATTCTGGCCATCAGTATTACCTGGTTTTAACTGAAAACGTTGTCTAGTCTTGAGAGACACTGAAAATTTGCCCACTACAGAGATAGGTTTAGCAGAAAAGCCTTGAGAACTTCAACTTCCACCCAGCATACATAAAAGGTAGAAAAGTGGTCTTGAGTGAGTAGACAGGTTGAGGAAAATGACAATCATAAATCCCATGAAATTGGGCATGTATTTTAGTGACATGAATAGTCTTATAAAATATATTTGTTGATTCAGATTTTTTAAATTCGATGATTCGCTAAACAGTTCCATATAGTCACTGACTGCAATCCCGGCTTCCCAGCATCTTGCTAAGAAAGCAGAAAAACTATGGCTATACACCACATATGGGAATGAATAGGAGCTCTATTTAATTCTCATTGTTTTGAATTATGACACACTGGGATTCAAATGTACAGGTATTTTGACTTCACGTGTACTAGACTAATGCCTTTTGTTTGAGAGTCAGGGAAAATAATGTTCTATTAATTATACTAATACAGCTACTCACATTAAGCTGTCAATGTGTTCCACACATAATTTCTTGGCCAAATTGGACAAAATTTTAGCTGAAGTCGGTAAGCAGATGTAGTCATTCACAGAGAAATGAAAGCTTTTGAGTTGTCAGGAATGAGGAACACATGTTCTATTCTGTCTCCATTTCCTTCCTCACATGCCACTGTTTGATTGTCACTAGGTTTACAGATCCTGTTAACCCTGCACAAAAAAAAACTTCATGTTCCAAGAAAAAAATGTGAGCAATTTTGGTTACCTATGCCGCACATAAAGTTTTCATCAACTTAGGTCATTTCAAAATTTAACTCAAGATTTGAGATGGTATTTTTCAAATAGATGATTTTCTTGAGAGGAAGCATTTTTCTCTTTTTAGAGGATATTTTAGTTTTTGTAATGTAAAGTGTGTGCATGCTCTATTAAATATAATGTATGTATCTGTATGCCTATGGTTTACATGTATTGTTGAAGAAAATGCAGTTTCTGAAAAAGGAATGGACTCCCTCTTTGCTATGTTCTAAACATTTTTTGATGCTTTGGTTGGTTAAGTTTTGGCTGAGTGTTTATTTGTTTTTTTTTCTTATAGTAAGCATTAAACCCAGGCCTTCACATTGAGCTACATATCTAGCCTATTCTTATTTTCCATTGATTAATTTTGAAATGGACTACCACCAAGTCATTAAGTTGCCCAGGTTTGGCTCAAACTTGTGATCCTCCTGCCTCAGCTTCCCAGAGTGCTGTGATTACAGACATTCACCACCACACCTGGCTTTGCTGTGGTCCACATGTCACTGAGGCATGGAGAGTACCATGATGCCAGTCTCATGAGCCTCATGTAACCTCTTTTCAGAGTCTCAGGATGATGTTTCCTTCAAATTAAGATTTGTTTCAATAAGCATCACTTTCTTACAATATCAATTTGATCATGCACAGTGTTCTATTTTTCTCATGCCTGCAAGACATTTACTTTTAGTCTACAAAATGGTTATATCCCTTTTAAGTAGCTATAGCTGTAAAACTAAAGCCAGGAAAAGAAAACAGTATAGGAGACAGGAATCCTACAGAAATAGCTGGGAAAACCAGGATAAGGGGTGTTGCCAGAGCTGACTACTTCTGTCCAATTAGTGAGAATTGCTGAGAAGGGAGTGAGCAGAACACTGTTCTCTACAGAAATCTATCATCCTGAGCATTACACGACGGCAAGCTTATATGCTGAGGACGGCTAGGAAGCACTGACCAGGATACATGAAGCAGAGCACAGTGTGCTGCTCCATGCCAGCTACCTAAAACCGTCTACTTACTGGCTTGGTGTGGAATTCCTGAGTTTTGCTAATGCAAGTCTGAGTCACAAGAAAACAGTGCAGGAGACAGGGATCCTACAGAGAAATAGCTGGGGAAGCCAGGGTAAGGGGTGTTGCCAGAGACCACTACTTCTTGACCACTACTCAAGGAACGATGATGAATGATTTCTTCATTAAACACAGGGCGACTGCCAGGGAAGGGTCTGAGCCAACAGGGTCACAGCGCCAGGTAGTGAAGGCCAGGCTGGGTAACAAAGCCAGACCCCATCTCAAAAACAAAAACACATGAACCCGGACATACACGGTGTTCATTACTTTATTCCATACATTTCGTTTAATTCCTCTTAAAAACATATATTTTATACATATTCAACTAGTTTCAAATTAATTTCTACATCTGCAGACATCATTTGTTCATAATATCATTCTGCCCTTTTTTGTGATGTTAAGTGACTGAAAAGGCTTTTATTTGAATAGTACAAGAAAGTGAGAATTTTTTGTTCGGTGCTAAGATCTGTGACTTTCAATTCAACTGAACAGATATTTTTTGAGGTGGCAATAGATGATCCTCACTCCGCATTGCTCTGAATTTTTGAGGCTGGGAGACAACATAGTTCCTGCTTGCAAAGCAGACGTGCAGAAGTGCTAGTGTCTGTTCATCAAGATTAAGAATAGAAGTTCACAGAGGAACACATTGTGGGTGACGGAGTGGTTCATTTCACCAGGACTTATTGGGATTCAAAAGTGATTTAAGGAGGTTTAACGTTGAGTTCATTTCTCAATAAAGAACAGGAAATCACCTGGTTCATAAGAGAGAATTTTTGTGATGGAAAGCACAGCATATGCAAGGAAGCATATAGTGATTGATTGATTCATTGATTGATTGATTGATTTTTAGGGTAGTCAGGTTGTGAGGCAGGTATCCATGAGCATCAAACAGAATAGTGATATCTTTGGGATTGACAAAGAGAAGCAATGTTCTTCTCAAAGTGATTGTGCTGATACACTTGATGAGTGTTCGAGAACTTTCCAGAACAGGAAAATAAATCAGTAAGAGCCTTCATTTTTTCTGGATTCCAGGATAGAAAAAATTCTTGATTTTTTAAAATTCATATGTATTGTGGCTTTCAGAGTCTTCACAATACTACCAGAGAATTTCCTGATCATGTGCCAGTCAACCTTGACCTCTTCTCACTCAAAGAGCATCTGACTTTTTCTTTCTGTGGTGTTACAGCTAATGTGTCCCGCACTTCCATATCCTCTCACAGGAGAAATCACCCTACATCCACTTTCAATCTGACAATATATAGTGGATTCTCCTTCTCTAGATTCTTACCCACATTTTATCGCTGTATTTAGGTCTGCCACACCCCTTCATCAATTCACAGGTGTTATCTTGCTCTTCCTAGTTTAATATGCTAATGTACACCTCACTGTACTTATTTTTGGAACTAAGCATCAATTTTCTGAAAAAAAGACAGTTGAATAAGCCAAGGACAGTTGGTCTAGAGTACTGTATTAATATAGAGGACTTGTACTCATTAAAAAAGACTTGAATCATGTTTCTCTAAACCATGGAACCGTTTATGATAGAAGTTATTTATGCTACTAATATGTATCATTTTAAAATTTTATATAATTTTTCACAAGAATCAAAATCTTTGAAATCCATTGAAACATAATCTTAAAGTCAACCACTATATGTTAATTATATATATTCTTTGTAAATATCTTAGCACATTATTTATTGGGATTTCTAGGTTATTCACTCAGGAAAGGAATACTAGGAGTGAATATAGTCACTTCATATATCAGTAGACAATTTACTCAACAATAAGCAAAGTTTTTATGTTTCAGAGACAACACTGGGTCACTAACTGAGGAAGAGAATAATTTTTAATTATCCGGACTTTTAAGATATTTTTAGACTTGCAATTAAGGATAATTATTTAACGTGTGTTCATCTATATTTTCAGTTTTTACCATTTTTTATTATGTTTTCTGTGGACTTCAATTACTCTTTAGGAAGTTGGACTTCCATCTATTTATTCATGTGTGTTCAGGGATGGGACAAGACAGTTGCATACAAATTCACAAATTCTCAGGCATCCTGTTCTATTAAATCAGTCTTCCTGAAAATTCACCTAAAGAATTTATCATGTGGTAATCCTAAAGAGAATGAAGACCACATTGATTTTTTTCTTTCTCTATTTTAATAAAAGAACAATTTGTCTTGTATATGCACACAGTACTTTTTGTATTTTTAGGGAAGAGTCTACAGCATGTTCAGGGTCTCACTACTAGATGGATTTGCAGTGATCCTCCTGTTTACAGCCTCCCAAGAGCTGGAATTACAGGCATGTGCCACCATGCCCAGTCTCAATTGTGGTCTCAGCATGCAGTGGGGGTGGGGCTGGCACCGCAGACCTGGGGATCAAACCCCTGACCCCTACGCCTGCTTGCAGATGCTTTAATCTGCTGAGCTGTTTGGCCAGCCCTGCACACAGTGCATTTCTGTGTATAGTTTCTAAGAGATATTCTCAGATGTGGCCACCAATGATGCTGTAACCATAAATGGAAAAAAATGAAGTGAAAAGAAATGCTCCTTTTTACCATGTCTTGTAATGTATGTGTGTTTATGTGCATGTATATACCTGCTTTTAGCAGAAAGGAAGCACCTATTATTCTTTCTCTCTTTTGTTCTAAACTTAATAAAATGCCTTTTATTTTATGCTCACTTTGTGCTAACTTATTTGCTTTTCATAATAACATGAAATCCCAAAGCCAATGAGAATATTAGAAAGTGTAGCAGAATGATTAATAGATAGAACCTGATAATCAGTGTAAATCCTTTTCCCCCACTTTCTAGTTATATGAACTTAAGCAAATTACATAAGTCACATGGATCGATTTTCCTACTTTAAAATGGGGAAAATAATGGTGTTGATCTCTGGGATAAGACTCTACTAGTAATAAATTAATGTGTGTAACAAACACAAAACAGTACTTAAGAATAGTAAGTTTCTTCTCTCTCCTCTCACTATGCACATACATGTGCACACATACATTTAAAATATCTGCAGCTGGGGGCCTGGAGACAGCCCAGTAGAATCAGTACCTGCCTGCCAAGTGTAGGGCCCTGAGTTCAATCCCCAGTACCCCAGAAAAATAAAATTAAATATCTCCAGCTGTGAAAAACTCACGTGTTTTGTTGTTAAAAAATAATTAGAATTCTATTGTAGAGCATTAGTGCAATCATTTGCACATACATACTCTGTACAATTTGCAAAACATTTTGCATATGTCATATATTCTAGGACTTTCGAGAAATAGTATGATAGTTAACTCATATTCTTCATGATTATCATATAATTATTCTGATGACTATACTTTGATTACCATCTATGTTGCTAAATCTATAATTCTTCGAGTCATCTTCTAGTAGTAACTATTACTGTAACATTTTTACTGATTTTAATAATTTCATATTTTTGCTTAAAATAATAAATGCATAAACATATCCTATAAAACACTGAACATCTCCACATGTTGTTACTTGTTTCAATGATAAAACATAGACTAAAATGCCAGACTAGATGACATATGGCATGGTACACACTGTAGACCTTTGAAATTCAGAAAAGACCTAAAAGAAAGAAATTCTAGGTAGAAGCAAACCCTTTCAGGGGAACTGAGAGTGTTGCTACATCTGAAAAAAAGGATTTTTTGAGTGTGGAGATAAAGGCCTCCCATGGGCTTGGAATTTCGCTATCTCTGTAAGTGGTGAGTTCTCTTGACCCATTTCCACCTTCCCCATAAAGGACAGGATTGACATTAAAAACTACATTTTTATAGACCATTTACATATATAACATGCATTTTGTATGTAAATATATATTATTTACATATGATTTGTAATCATTTATGTATATTGATTGTTCAAGGCTATTGCCAATAAATAATAAAAAAGTTTTTATAAAATTATAATGCTGCAAGATTCGTACATCATTCATGAACCTGTAAATTGCTCTTCAAGGTACATTTTAATAAATTAACAGTTCATTATTTAACCTCCCGAGGACCAAAAGAAGCATGCTCCAAAACTTTAGAGCTGAAAGCCACTAGAGAAGACAAAATGAAATTAAAGATTCATTCACTCAAAAGGAAATATAAAAGGATACACAAAAAACAGATGGAACAAACAGTAGGACAGCAGGCTAATTCCAACCAAATCAACAGCTATTTTAAATGTAAACAGACTAAATTATCCAACTAAAATATGTAATTTTCAGATTAAATTTAAAACAAAAGCACTAACTTTTGTTGTTTATAAAAGACTCAGAGCTTCAGAGGTGCAATCAGTTAGTACTCAGTACTTACACAAAAGATTCACTTAAAAATAAAGCTGTAGACTAAAGGTTAAAAAATAATAAAAAATGCTGTGCAAGACACAAAAAAATTGGTGATAAGAGAAATGCAAATTAAGCCCTAAAGAGACATGAAGACCTGCCCATTAGGGCAGCTACCGTGAAAACAGCTGTATCAAAGCACATCAGGTAAAGGAGAAGGCACAAGTAAAATTCTTCTACATCCCTGTTGGGAAGACAAAGTGCTAGTGTGAGAACCTGAATTAGCAAATCAGATCTGAAAGGTAAAGCAGATACTGTGAAAGGGAAGGAGTCTGTTCAAGGGGAAGAAAAAATTGGGATAAGAAAAGGGAAGAAGGAAGAAAGGGAGGGAGGGAGGGAAGAAGGAAGGAAGAAAGGAAGGAAGGAAGGAAGGTAGAGAGACTGAGAGAGAGATTTATGTATTTATACAAGATGGCTTGTATAATCGTACTGCTCTGCTGGTCTACTGAAAGAAGCAGTTAATGCTTAAAATTTTTCTTCTCCTTTTTAGTTTCTTATAACTTTTTTTATTTACCAATTTCACATGGTTATATCTGGTAATTTAAACTAATTTGAAAACAACATTATGCACTACGACAACTACTGTTGAGTTCCTACTATTTTGGTTAGTGAAATTCTGTATCATTTCTAATACTTTTGGAATATATATATATATATATATATATATATATATATATATATATATATATATATATATATTCCAAAATTTTTATTCTCTTTAAAAAATTCTCAACTGAAACCATTTTGGAAAATACTAATATCACTACACATTTTCCTACTCTACATTTATTTCTACTTTCAGTTTCTAAAATTTTATTCCTGGGCATTACACTTTAGAAAAGTTAATATATATATTCTTCCCTCAAAATGTCTTTATTAGCTATTGCATAGCAGCTTATTTATAATATCCCAGACTAAGATAGAGGGACCTCATGTCTATCAATAGGGAATGATAAACAAACTATTACATTTTTATAGAAATAAACACTACACAGTAATATAAGAAAGAAACTATATTACACAAACCAATATTTTTTTCTTGTATTTTAGGGAAGGGTCTACAGATTGTTTAGAGTCTCACTACTAGATCAGACTTGTAATTATCCACCTGTTTATAGTCTCTCAAGAGCTGGGATTACAGGAACATGCCACCATGCCAGTCTAAACTGCCACCTCAGCATGACCCAGTGGCAGGGACGGCATGGCAGGCCCAGGGATCAAACACCTGACCCCTGAGTCCTCTTGCAGGTGTTTAATCCACTGAGCTATTTGGCCAACCCTCAATAAGAATATTTGTGTGTGCATTTTTTTTTTCTTTTTTGTGGTACTTAGGATTGAACTCAGACTTTGTGCTTGCCAGACAAGCACTTATTCCACTGAGCTATCTCCCCAGCCCCACATGAACATATTTAATCTCTATACAGTATGTTAGAAAAAAGCAAGGCATGAAGTAGTGACTATTACATAATTTCATGTATGAATGAATTTCAAAAATGGGCAACACTAATATATTACAAGAGAAATTGGATTAACAATTATAGGGAGAGTTTAAGACGGAATTTTCTGCATGAGGATTATAAACATGATCACATAGACACATAAACAGAGAATTAAAAATTAATTAAGTCATCTAAATAAGAGTTGTGGCCACAGAGATAGCACAGTGGTCTAAGTGCCAGCTTAGGCAAACACAAGGACCCTGGTTCCATCCCTGGTACCACACGCTGTGCTGGCCCCACCCATTCTGGGCACGCTAAGCTGCTCACTGAGACCAGATGTGGTGGTGGTCATCTGTGATTTCAGTGCCGGGGAAGCTGAACCAGGAAGGTCACTATGAGTGAGACTCTACCAAATACATAAAATTAAAAAAGAAAAAGTTGTATATCTTATTATGTGAATTATGTTTTCAATAGATTTCTGAAAGAAAAATGTTTTCCAAAGAGCAAATCAAGTATGAAATTCCATGCCCTGTAGCTCTGTGCCTTCATTTCCTGCCTCTACAATGCACCATTCTCCCACAACCCTGACTCCTAAATGCTTTTAAAATTTTGTTTTATTTCCTTATATCTCACTTTAATTTGCCCCTTAGTGCCATCAATTTTGTTTCCATAATTGTTGCTCATCACATTGTATCTTTGCTCTTAGTAAATAATTTCCTAGCTTAGGTTTATTGATAAGAACCAGGGATTGAACTCAGGCCCTTGTGCTTGCCAGGGGAGGCACTTATTCCACTAAGCCATATCCCCAGCCCTAGGCTTCTTCCTAAATTGACCACCATAGTCTTTATTTCTTCTGCCTTACCATATTATACTTTCTGTTATGATTAATTTTTCTAATGCATAAATATCTGGTTGTTCCTTGCCCAATCAAAAACTTTAAATTATATGTTTGGTTGAGAAACTAAAATATAGTGCTTGGCATAAAGTAGCTAAAATTTTCCTCCATTTTCACAGCAATACCCATTGTAACAGGTGTGTGGAAGTCATTGCTTTTTCTTAATTTAACCAACACTTTCTACTTACCATGCATACACTTAGATCATCAAGCATTTTCCTTCACAAATGTTCTCACATTGATGGACTTTGTTTCTAAAATAAATGAATTTCATTTTTAGAAGTCACATTTTCAAAATGGAAACACTCATGAAATTGTCACATCTTGTAGCTAATGCTGATCACTTAAAATGGAACCTCAGTTATAAAAAGAAAACAATTCTCATGAGAGCCAAATGGGAAATCTCAAATAGTTGTAAGACTGAGTCAGAGGAAATTATATTCAGTGTACACTTTAATCCTTGAAGATTATTAAATTTTAATGCATTTAGAATAAAATGATCATATGCACAGAAGTCTTCTTTTATTTCTCCTCCTATTTATCTTATTCTTATCATACTAGACCATAAAAACCACAAGAGAATGGAGAAAAAATGGTATATTGAAATCTAGCATTTTCTTTCACTAATTCCTCATAGTGAATTTTAATTCATTTTCTTGCAATAATTCATTCTTTAATCAGCAGTGCAGACCTAAGTCATGCTAACTTGTTTTTAGCTCATGTGAAGACTGATGTAACCAATGATTTCACTAAATTATCTTTTAACCATTCCTTGACTGAAGTTCAGAATAGATCTTGAAGTTATTTTTACAATTTTTGGCCATGTCTAATTTTTTTAAAACTGCAATCACAGGTGGCTAATAAAATGCTAAGAAGACAAAACAACCTGCAAAAGAAAATGTACATCACTGTCTTTATTATAAAATAGATTTAAATTTAAGGACTTTAAATTTAAATTTAAAGTGTATGCGAAAAATAAGAATACATCTTATTGCCTGAGGAAATCCACAGGTTGTCAGATGTAGGTTTATTTATTTATTTATTCTTATATGTTTAGCACAGGGTCTACAGTGTCTCACTACACATCTAGGACTCCTAGTGACCCTCCTGTTTCCAGCCTCCCAAGCACTGGGGTTACAGGCAAAGGCCACAACACCCAGTTTCAATCACCCTTTCAGCCACCCCGGGCGCAGGGCTGGCACAACATGCTGGGGATTGAACCCCAGTCCCTGTGCCTACCTAAGCAGATGTAGTTTTAATTGAAATAAGTACTTAATTCTATTCAAATATTTAAAGATTATACTAATGTAAGCAAATAATGTTCATTGTTTAGGCTATGTAAGATCTTTCATACAATTAAAGGCAGATTAATCTCTATACGTTAGTCATAAACATAATACTATACTTTAAATAAATGGGTTATTAATGTTCTTTCTGTTCAGCTGCCAGTGATTATTTCTATTTTCATTTAATTTACTCCAAATCTCATATGTCCTTTTCAGGAGCTAGAGTCTGGATTAAATAGGAAAGGAATGACAGTTAATATCTATATTTTGCTTTCCACACTGAGTGTCTATTTAAAAGAATGAGCTTTAATTATCATTAGCTGTAGTCACAAGTATCTAAGAAAATTCCTGAGAACACAGAACCACCTGCAACACAAAATGTTAATCACTATTTTTATTGTAAAGTAGGTTTAGGGATTATTCATATATAATCTTTCTTAAATAATATATATGAAATTGCTTAAGAAAGAATACAATAGGTTTTATATGAACAAATACCTTACAGTATTTTAGGCATCTAGAGAACACTGATATCATTTCCAGTGCTACTTATGTAGCATACTATCGATTGACTTTTCTAAAGAGACACAAACTATTCCCATAAACATAAGTCTGATTTTTATGACATGTTGTGATTTGGGTTTTTTGCAAGGTGAGCAATATAGTACAAGACATGTTTTATAATATGTTATAATGAATCACCCAAAGAATTATATACATGAAGGGCAAGAAACCTATCTGCACACTAAACATGAAAGAATCCAGCTGGGACCCTAGAGCTCATAAAGTGCTTCCCATAAGTCCAACTGGAGGCCTAGAGCCCACAACGAAGTCTCATGCAGGTCTGCCTCATGGATCTGTGCTGGAAAGGCCCAAAGGTCAGTGGTGGAAGCTAGGAAGTCTATGCCAGTGGGATAAAGGAGTTGTGCTTACAGACTGAGGGATTTGAACTGGAGCCAGGAAGCAATGCTCAAGGTAAGCACCAGAATTACCCTGAAAAGTACCACAGGCATCCTCAATAACAGTGAGGTCCCAAGCTCCCCCAGTGAGGAGGAAAGCTGAGTTCCCATCAGCAAAGCCAACATGACAAGCTTCTCCATGAGGCTGAGCAGTGCACCATCTTCCCCTCTGGAGTCAAGAAGCAGTGCTCACGATGAGGACCAGAGCTCCTCCAAAGTTCATCGGGAAAGCCAGCATGGCAAGGTCCTCCAGCAGAACAGCCCAAGAAAACTAGCAGCTTCCAACAGCTCCAACAGCTTCTCCACACCGCATCCCTAACAGCATCCCAGCAGCTTCTCGTGTTCTGCCTTTATGCTGCTGGCATCAATCCTCAGGTGGGCCTCCCCAACCCAGCACCAACCTAGTTTAATTCAGCTGGGTGTCATAAATTTACCACCAGTTAGAAATCCACTACATGACTGACTCCAAAAATAACTCAGTATCATCTAATACCTTTGGGTTTGGTCACTTAACCCTTTCATTAACCTTCACAGTAAGCTTACTGTGTCCCTTATGCTAGTATTTCTATTCTTTCAATATCTTTTTTCCTCTGAATATTATTATCATTTACATGAAAAACACATTCTTAGAGTAGAAGTTGGCTCATGCTTAGACCTGTCTTGGGTCTGGATTTGTCCTCAATTGTTGAGCTCTCCTGCATGAATGAATGTTGCTGCACTGGTCATGATTCTGGCTGTTATGGGAATGCCAAGCATTCTGGCAGTTGCATGGATGTCCACAGTAAGCCTTTTCCTTGAGAGGAGAGACTACCTGGGACTTGCCCCGCTCTCACAAATATGTCTTAGAAATCATCACAAAACATCAAAATTCCTCAGAATGATCCATAGCCACTGTTGTACACACTGTTCACAGAGTGCTTCGAAGCTCTTCTCATGACCTGAACACTTTAAATCATTCCATGAAACCCTACTGTAAATGCCACCCCATCGCACAAAGACATGATCGGGTCTATCGCACTGCACCTGCACAGTTCTATTCTTCCTTCAGATTCTCCAGCTTATCAATCACGGGACAAGTGGAAGGTCCCTCTAGAAAACCTCAGAATAAGAAAAAATGGCTTTGATGAGGGTGGAGTGAAGAAAAGTACAAATGTATTCTCTGTCAGTAAGAATGTATTGCTGCCACTTGTTTTTAATATCCTTAAATTGTCACAACCAACTAACTGGTAATAGTTGTGTGACCCTGAAATTCCTTCATAGTGTTAACAATGGCATGAATCCTTTGCACATAAGAGTGGAATAAGTTTGAAAATAACAGAGTTTAAAGTTTGGAATATAATTTTCTAAAAACTTAATAATAAAACTATCATAAAATATTAAATATCAAAATGCATTTCATTTACTCCTGAGGAAGCCAATGCAATAGGAAGGCAGTTTTCAAGAACATTTAAGAAAAAAATGATAGATTTTTTTTTCAAAAATATGCATGCTAGAATGAGATAATTCATTATATCAGAATTAAAATTGTTACTGTCTGTCAACACATGGTGCTGGGAAAACTGAATACTCCCTGCCAAACAATGAAATTGGACCCTTATCTTCTATAATATAACAAAAATAAACACAAAATTATCAAAAATCTAATTATAAGAGTTATTTATTTTAAACTCTTGGAAGAAAACATAAAAAAAATTTCATAATGTTGCCTTCCCATAGTCTTTTGAATATGACAACCGAGGTATAAGAAATTGTTATAGTTTGTGTCTCGTTGTTCTCCAAAGCCTCATGTAGCCATGGGGTGGGAACTTCTACAGTTTGTGATTAACTCATGATCTACTGGGATTATGTGTGATCCAAGGCTTGGATTATGGGTTTTAGTACTTCTGGGATTAGGTGTGAGTACTACATCCCACCCTGGGGCTGAGCACCTGAATGGAACATCAGAGACAGAGAGACAGACTTTCAGTAGTAGTGAATGCTCTTTGTTATTGTTGTTCTGCTGCCATGAGCTGATGCTCTCTGCCCTCTTCCTTGGAGCCAGCTGAATATGGACTGAAACCTCCAGTAACTGTGAGCTAAATAATCCTTCCTTCATCTTGGCTGTTGGGTATTTGTCCTAACAATGAGAGAAGAGTAACTAAGACAGAGTTAAAAGAAAGAACAAATAAATTTTCCTTCACCAAATGTAAAATTTTTGTATGTAAAAAGGTCATTATCAGAGAGTGAAAGAATAATCTAAAGAATGAGAGAAAATATTTATATATCATATATCTAATGAGGTATTTATAACCTGAATGTTAAGAACATCTACAATTCAACCAAAAACCCTCAATTTTAAAATTCAAAGACATATCCTTCTGAAGAAGATATATAATTGGCCAACAAGTATATGAAAAGACCTTCAAATTCTTATCCATTAAAAATGCAAATCAATTCAATCCCCAAAACAAAAAAAAAAAAAAAATGCAAATGAAAACTATGATGAAAAAGATTAAAATCCATTAGGGTTATTATTATATTCAAAAAACATAAAACAAGTAGTGCTGGTGAAGTTTTGCAGTACATTTGAACCCTTGTGTCCTGTTAGTAGAAATGCAAAATAGTGTAGCTGCTCTGGTTGACTGCTTCTCAGTGATTAATTAAATGTAGTCATATAATCGAGCTCCTCCATGCCTACATACGACAAAAAAAAAAAAAAAAAAAAGAAAAATTGAAAGCTGACCAAATGCTTGACACCAATGTTCATCTATAGAGGACCAGGGAGATAGCTTGGTAGCTAAGAATCTGCCTAGAAAGTGTAAGATCCTGAATTCAATCCCCACAAAAAACAAACAAACAAACGAACAAAAAACTCATCATAACAATGTTCATAATAAACAAAATTCATAACACAAATATCCAGCAACAGAAAAATGAATAAACAAAATAAGCTACCTCCATACAAAAGGTTTTTATTGAGCACTAAAAAAGTGAGTTGTAAATGTGTGGATACAATATGAAGTGGTCATTAGTACTAATACATCAACAGCATTGGATTAAGAAATGGTTAGTGAAACTGGGCATGATGGTGCACACAGCCCTTGGGAGGCTGAAAACAGGAGGATCACTAGGAGTTCTATCTGTGTAGTGAGTCCCTATAGACCTTATACTAAATACATTTAAAAGAAAAAAAAAAAAAAAGAAAAGAAAAGAAATGGCTAGTGCAGAGGGAGATCATGCTTCTAGACATGTCTGGGTGGGCCATGGATATGTGGCCTGGGATACTGTATTTGGCCCCCTGGGGACTGGTGCTCCTCTACTTTAGTCTGCAATGCACTGCAAAGCTTTGATTCATGGTGTTCTGTTATGATACCTCTGCCTTGGAGGGAGGTGAGATGGACTGGATCCCTCGGCCAGTGAGCCCACTTAAACTCCTTTAAGCTGGGGGTTTAGGGTACTGTGTGTCAAAGAACAGGAAGGAACTGGAACAATAGCTAAAGGTTTTTGGAAGCAAGCCAGATACTTCTTAAAAAGATAAGTATTATATGAAGAGTATCAGAAGGCAAAATTACAGAGATAGAAAGAAGAATAAAGGTTACTTGGGACCTAGATGAGGTAGGAATTTATCCTTTCAGAACAAGGGAAATATTATTTGAGAAGTCAAAATCTCCAAAAACAAAAAAAATCAATTATCATTTAGATGATATATTGCAGTTACAAAAGCATATTTTTCTGAACTGAGAATTGCAGGTTAAAAATAAGAAAAATTCTTATATATCTATCCAGCAATCATTGCTGTGCAGTACTATGAATGTATTCAACATCCTTTAACTATAGCCTTTTACATGGCAAATTTTGTGTATTTTTATAAAACTTTTAAGAAAAACAGTGCAAAACAAGAAAAATCCCTGCCCAATTGCTTTGTGCTGAACTTAAATTAAAAAACTTATTGGATGAAAAGACAAGTATTCATTTGCATAATGATAGGTAGTAGGTGTTGCCGGAGGCAACTTTTCTGTCGCTCTGTAAATGTTTATCAATTGTGACCAAAACTGATTAATATCCCTCAGGGCAAGAGAACCTTGTTGTAAGGAACCTCTTTCTACTAGAAAGGAGCCTGCAACTTCATATGCGGTGGCAGAATTCAGGGTTGATTCAAGTGCCACATGGCCAGGGCTAAAGAGAAGTGAATAATCCTTAGGTTGGCCTGTTAGAGGACACCTTTTGGTAATGCTATGTGCCTCAGTTGCTGGGACAAATACCCAACACCCAAGATGGAGGAAAGAAAGCCTTGTGTAGCTCACAGTTACTGGAGATTTTAGTCCGTACTCAGCTGCCTCCAAGGCGGAGAACAACACTTCATGGCTGTGCCAAAGAGCAAGAGCACAAGTGCAGGAGTAGCAGCAGCTGAAGCAGCTACCTTCTTCTCCCACTTACATCGTCCTGTAAACTGCCTGCCCCAGGGCAAGGGCGGCCTCCACACCCGCAGGCATTAATCTCAAACTCTAGACGCCACCGCCCCCTAACTGCGTGAGGCTTTGGGGGGACGACTAGACACAAACCGTGACAGTATGTCATATTGAAAAAAATACGTCTTATACCACACATTTAAGATAATTTTTCTCAGCCATTCCCTCTGACAAAAATTTCCTTGGTTAGTACAAATTCATAATGAAGCTCCCTTACCAGTTTCATAATTTTGATTGCCAAGGATTTCTAGATGGTTACTTAATCAAAGCAGAAAATTTGACCCTAATTATTTATGTAACTAAAAAAAAAAGAAACTAAATATGTAGTGAAGTCTTTGCTCTTCCTCCTTCACAAATGCTCTAAGATTTGGGAAGTTGGAAAGAATGTCCTTATTAGTTGTAAGAACCAAAACACAGGGCGGCTATTAGATCCTTTCTAGGAAGACCTGCTACGTGTTGACTCAACCTCAACATTTAAAGTGTAATTTTGTTTTATAATGATGGAATTTTTCATCCCTAATAGAAGAGATATGCAGTCTTAGATATGTAATTCAATTTTCAGAATAAAGGACAGATTTTTAATGAACCTATGAAAATAGATGCTACAACATAAAATAAAGAAATTCTGTAAAACTACACTGCCCTGAAGTCTCCAAAAACAAAGAAAATCAATTACCATTTGGATGATATATTGCAGTTACAAAAGCATATGCATATTTTTCTAAAATGAGAATTGTAGGTTAAAAAATAAGCAAAAAGTCTTATATATCTACCCAAACATAGAACATCTAAACAAGATTGCTTTGCCAAATAACTACTGTCTGTAGTTAAGTTTCTCTCATGGATTTACATAAGCCTGCATTAGTAATACTTTTTTTACTGGATTACGATTTAACCCTGTGACTTAATAACACCATCTACCTCTGAATGGAAAGAAAAACCATGAAACAATAATATTTACAAGTAATTAGCAAGTCTGTTTTGTGGCTCAGGGCTGGAGTGCTTGGCTAGTGTATGCATAAGACCTGGGAGTGGTACCCAGCCCTGCAAAAAACCAAGTTACTGGTGCAGTCAGTGCTTCATCATAGAACACTTACATTAAGTCTCAGAAAAAAGAAAAAGAACACAGTGAGAAGAACCAATGACTGTGTTTAGTGTAGTAACCAAAAATATCAGAGGGAAGAGAATAAAAGCCTACATAAGGTACACTGTTTAAATATTTTATAAAGACTTCATCAGTATTCCATCTGGTGGCATGAAAATTTGGAGCTCCTGAATACAACTCCTGGTCTATTGGACAGTGTGCGCATTCTCTAAACCATTCATATTGATAATACATTCTCTAGGTAAGAGCGAGCAGGGAGTCTGAGCAGGGCAGACGTGACGCTGTGCTCATGCAGCTCACCCAGACATGTGAGATAGTGCAGCCGTGCAGAGAAAGCCAAAGCAAACCTAGTTTCTTTTTGCATCATTCATTCTACAAACGTCTTCATGAAATCTAAAGGATGCTGCTCTCCTAAAACAAATCACAATATGTTTATTTTTCTGTATGTAGGATATAATTATGGATGAGCAAAACCCAAAATTGTTAGATAGGAGGTGTAATCATTTGACTAAGATAAAAATGCAAACTTTGAGGCTCAAATGGTGGCAACTTAACTATTCAATCAAAAGATGACACAATATTGGAAGAACATCCAATCATGGTAAGGAAACAGTCCCTTCCAAGTGAATGAGTGATGTTGTATCAAAAATATTTTTTTCTTATTTTTCTTTCCCATTGTACTGGAGTACAGCTGACAAAAATTGGATATAGTTAAGGTGTACAACACACTGTCTTCATATGTACGAAGTGAAAACGTCACCATAATCAATTAGCACCACAATCAACTTGAATGGTTACATTTTGTATATGTGTGGAATTTTGCAATAATTAAGATTGACCCTCAACAAATTAGATACATAATAGACTACTAGATACATAATAGATTATTAATTATGCCAGAGTATTGTACAACAGATCTCTATGTCTTATCAGTTTTATAACTTAAAGTTTATATTCTTCTAGCAACCTCTTTCATTTCCCTTAATTTTGCATCACAAGTAAAAATCTCTTTTTTAGGGGACGGGGAAATGACTCAGTGGAATAAGCACTTCCCTGCAAGGACCTGAGTTCAATCCCCAATTCTGAAAAAAAAAAAAAAATTCCTTCTATTCTGCTTCTACAAGTCTGACTTTTTTAAAACTCCATAGATCAGTGATGCAGGGGAGTGTGCTTGTCTTCCTCTGTGTCTGTTATCTTGTTTACCATGATGTCCTCTGTCACAAGATTTTTCAGCTCATGACACCCAGGAAACACATGGCAAGGGGACAGTGAGAGAGGCCAGGGTCACATGACACACTCAGAAGTGTTCTTTATGTGTGTCTCAGGCCAATGTAGTTGACAATTAAGTAAGCCATCACAAATGTCTTTTACATAGTGATGTATTCTTTTTCCCAAAATTATATATTTTAGATTTTAAACTTTCAGCTTTTTAAATTTTAGGTAATTCAAACTTCAGAAATTTTTATCTTTTCAGTTTTCATCACACTTCTGAAACAATAATTGGGCCAGGAGGACTTTTAAAAAAATTTTTTAACTGTCTCGTTGCTATTTGTTTCTCAATAAAATTAATAAAAAAGTAAAAGAAAATTTTAAAAAAGAAATAAAAAAATTCTTTTTTTAAAGAAAGAGTCTCACTATCCACTCAGGCTGGCCTTGAACTCACTTTGTAGTCCCAGCTAATTTTAAACTCTCAGTGATCCTCCTGCCTCAGCCTTCTGAGTGCTGAGATTACAGGTGTGTGCTGCCATGTCCAATTGGAACTTTAACATTTTTGAGACCAACCAAAATTTAAAAAGGCATTCAGATTATAGGATGTACCCTGAAAGCCCTGGCAAAAGGAACACTTATCGAGAGGACTGCCCATGTGAGGGAAAAGGATAACTAACTTTACTAATAAAGGAACTAGAAAAAGTTCACACTAAAACCTAACCTTGTAAAAGAAGAGGAATTCATTGCTGAGTTGTGCACCTCTCGTTCCCACTGAGGCAACCCAGCATGAACCCGTGGTCTCGACATCTGTGGGGAGTGGCAGGGAGGAGTATGGGGCCTCTAGGTGCCCGCGGTGCAGCTGTGGGGCTGCCCACAGGACAGGCTTCCTGGCTGCTCTCTTTGGGCCTCCTCATGCATAGGAAGTGAGCCAGCTCCATTGCCAGCTCCATTGCCTCTTCCCAGCTTCCAGCCTCTCTGCACCACTCAGCTGTGCTCCTCACAGTATTCCCGGTGGGATGAAGAACAACGACCCTCCTATGGCATGTTCTTCGAGGCTGCCATTGCAGGGCACACAGTTTTTCCATTTTGTACCATGGAAGAAATCATGTGCCAAGGATGTGTGTCTTGGAGCTGAGCTGTACTGCCCTGGGAAAGGATGCAGTAGGAAAGGTGAAGCTGCTCTGGCTCTTGCAGTGCATCTATTCTTCTATTTTTCACCACACTGGATTCCTGGAATTCATGTGCTAGGCTCCTGCAACACTGCAGTGGTGCTCTTGCCTGAAACTAGTAACCTAAATCAATGCTTCTGCTGAGAAAAATGGTACAAAACTTCTTTTATTTCATCTTGCTGATATCATCCCTTCTCAGGAAAATACTTATCTTCCAATGAGAACAATCACAAATAGTAAGTAAAGATTTTTATTACTCCTATACCAGAACAGCTATTACCATATCAATCTGTCACCTTAAAAGAAAACTCAAATTTTAATCTTGTCTTAGTATATATCTGACAATAAAGATAAAGATATCAAATCAAAGCCATTTTAGCCACATGTTAGTACCTTTGGTATTCTTTTTCAGAATGATCAAGGAAACTAAACATAACCCTTCAAATGCTCTATAACATTTTGCAGAAATTTTTCCCTTCATAGCCATTGCATATTCTGAAACAACCAGAACCATTACACAACCATTACCTTTTGGAAAAGAAGCCATACTCTATGTCTCATTTCTCATAAATGCTTTCCTCTAACTGAAACTAGCTTATAAGTCATAGCTGTCTTCAAAATAAATAACCTCTCCTTCACGGAGAGAACAGGAAAATTTACTCTGGAAATACTCTGTTGTGCATAGACCAGATCAACAAATAATAAAAACCAACAGGATGAGAAAAGATATCATTTACTCAAGGTGTTTGTGGCTGACTCTGCATCAAAAATGAGCAGGCATGGAAGAAAAGCACATGAGTCTATCAATATTTCAAGAAATACTGAACCACTTGAAAAAATCTAGTACTCATGCATTTTTTTTCTTTAACTTTTTTTTTTTTCTGGATTTTAGGGAAGGGTCTACAGCATTTTCAGGATCTCACCTACCAGATCGGACTTATAGTGATCTGCCTGTTGACAGCCTCTGAAGCTAGGAATCCAGGCGCATTCCACCACACCCGGTCTCAATTGCCATCTCAGTGAGCCCCAGGGTGGGACCAGCATGACAAGCCAGGCACTCACTCAGACCCCTGAGACCACTGAGACTAATCCACTGAGCTACTTGGCCAAGCCCCTCTTTCATGATTAAAAACTCTCATCAGTAGGAATAAAGGGACCTCCTCAACCTGTTAAAGAAATCTGTTTAAATATCTACAGCTACCATCATACTTGGTTTAAAAAACCTAGATTCTCTCCTGCAAAGATCAGAGAACAGGAAAAGGTAACTCCTATCACCCATTCAATTCAACATCTTATTGAAATTCTTGGCTAATATAAATAAGACAGGGAAAGGAAATGAATGGCATATCAATGAAAAAAGAAAAATTATTTTTGCTTACAGATGTCATTATTGTCTTTATAGAAAATTCCCAAGTATCTACAAATGAATACTCAGAACTAACAAGGGAGGATAGCAAAGTTGCAAAAACAGAGGTTAAAAGGGACCAGCCTGATAGCTCAGCTGACTAAAGCTCCTGCTTAGGTAAAGCACAGGGGCTGGGGTTCAATCCTGGGAAACTGTGACTGCCCCACCCCTGGGGTGTGCTGAGACAGTGATTGAGACTGGATGTGATGGCCTACACCTGTAATCCCAGGGCTTAGGAGGCTGAACTCAAGGCGGGTCATGAGGAGTCCATCTTTGTAGTGAGACCCTGTAGAGCCTGTCCTAAATGCAGAAATAAAATTAAATAAAATAAATAAAGGTTAATGCATGAAAGCCATACACTTTCTCATATACCACCAATTATAATTTTAAATGAAAACCACAGCATTATTCATATGAACTCCTGAAAAACATATGTCAAAATATGAGTCTACAAAGTATTTCTAACAACTATAGAAAAACTAAGTATTTCTAACTACATAAAACCAGTGAGAGGAATCAAGTAAGAAAGGAGAAAAGTTCATTTTCATAAGTAAGAAGACTTAGTATTATTAAAATTTTAGTTGCTCCAATTTTACTCAAAGGCTTCAATACAATTCAAATTTAAATCTGACCCAATTATTTGTGACTGTTAGCACACTAATTATATGAATAAGTTTATACTGAGAAACAACAGACCCAGAATAGTCAACTCACATTTGTCAGAGGATTGACAATATATGACATAAACATGAAGTTTAAAGCAAGAATAATCACTACAGTGCATAGCATTGAAAAAAGAAACCAAGGCAATAAATCATTGAAATATAATAGAAAGCCCCAAAATAGACTCCCATAAATATAATCAACTTACCTGTGACAAAGAAGCAAAAGAAAGACAAAGCATGAAAGATTTCATTTCAATACATGGTGTTACGGCATCTGAGAAACCATGTGGAAAAAGCAAAGGAATCTAAACAGAGGCTTTACATCTTTTCCACAAGTGAACTCAAAATAATCTTATATTTACACATAAAACATGAAAACATTAAACTCCGAGAATAGAACCTAAGAGAAAATCTAGAGGACTTCTGGTTTGTTGATATCTTTCTTTAGCTACTACACAAAAAGTGTGATTCATTAAAACACAATTAAGCTAGATTTCATGATCAGAATTGTAGCTCCCACTCTGAGAGTGGCACTGTTCAGAGATTAAGAAAGTGGATCACAGATGGAGGAAATGTTTCCCATAGATGTGTCTGAAAACAAACTGTTATCCAAAATACACAAGAAATTATTCAAACTTAACAATTAAAACCTAATTTCAAGGTAGAAAAAAGATAAATCCATATGCTACCAAAGAAAATATAATAGTGGAAAACAAGCACCTGAAAAAATGTCTAACACTCTATTTCTCTAGGGAAAGAAAATAAAACTTGCAAGATTGAAATCATTAAAATTATTTGCATCTTTTCCACAAGTGAACTCAAAATAATCTTAATAATTAATAATTAATAATTCTTGAACAATTAAAAAGAAATATGAGTATTCTCATAAAAATAAAATTACAGGATGTATTATCAGGAGTTGTGCGTTATAAGACATATTAAAAGAATTTCTTCAAACAGAGAAATTTATACAGATCTAAAACTCAGAACTACAATGAAAAGTAAGAAGTGAAACTCATCCAAAGGATTACTTCAGAAATTAATAAACAAAATACTGGGTAATTGTTGAATGTTGGTACTTAAGGTGAATAAGCATAGTCACAAATTCAGGAGGAAGGAATTATTAATATATTGCTTGTTAATGGATGTATGTTCTCAGAGCTGTGTGGTTAGGCAATTTGGCCCCTGCGAAAGCATCAGAGAGCATTCTAGAATACTCTTTATTGTATGATGCACCTAGGGTGAATGGCAAAGCCTATTGTGTCTAAGATAAAATGTATAGCATTTTGCTGAACTGAATACTGGAGGAAACTATAACACCATGCTAAGTATTTGTTGTCTAAATGCATAAAAGGTATGGGAAATATAGTATCAAAGAAAAAAATATGGCACCTATGAGTGACATTTGCAGAGGACCATATGGGTGCACAGCTCTGCTGGAGTGAGTGCGCGAGTGCAGATGGCTTCGGGGGAGAGACAGTGCCATGTGTGATGGTTGCACTGCTGTGCACTTAAGTACACCAATTGTATTTTTTATTTTTGTTTAGTCGAGAATAAATTTATTTATTTTTATTTTATTTTATATTATTGAGAACAATTTCAAACCTGACTAATAGGACAGTTTCACTAGTTAATACCTTGTGCATTGTTATCTTCTTAGTGATCACCCATATTATACAATACAGACATGGTATCCTGTCCAAACACTATTAGTACGAATCTTTCTTCTCATTGATTTAAGCGAAGGTAGATGTATCTCTATTCTAACTATACTGTGTATACAGATTCACGGACCTTCCTTGTATCCCCCTTTTTTTTGTTTCATCCTGTCAGATATGGGCATTCCATTGGCACCTAAATACTATAGGTGCATGAATTCAGCAAAAAAATCCAACACAGTCCAGCAGTCCACGATAGTAGTGGGTTATCCACAGAAGTCGTTGACTTGAGTCTTTCACAGATCAGCATATTAATATGGATTTACTTTATATATATATATATATATATATATATATATATATATACACACACACATATATGTATGTATAGATAGATAGATAGATAGATAGATAGATAGATAGATAGATAGATAGATAGATAGATAGATAGATAGATAAAGCAAGACATATATAACAAAAAATATATCTTTTGTACCTGACAAGGTCAGTCAAGTCCCCCCTCAGAATTTATCCTGTAACCCTGTACCACAGTTTGCAGATCTTTTGTCAGTATCAGCCATGTGGATGAGTCATGGCCATTGCTTGACCAATTTGTTCTCTGTGAAAACCTGAGAGAATGTTTTCTCTCTAAGTGACTCTCCTTAGGTACACTCTACATCATGGATCACATTGCTCTGTGACCACATAATATCCTTGATCAGAAAATTTGGGACAAAATTGAGTTACACGATGTTACAGTACAAGTTCTCCTATGTCCTGAATCTTCACTGACCTTGAAAGGCTAGGGCCAAAATGTTGGCTGTCCTTGCAGCCCTTCTATTTCTCTAATTTTTGGTCTGCAAATTTAAGTTGTTAACCCTCCAGAAGAATAGATTATTACTATCCTACAACATATGCAGTTTGGTGTAACTTCACTATCTGTCTGAATACCAAATGCCTTAGGCATAACATGGAACAGGTATTTTCCATCAAGTATTGATATGTTAAACTTTAAGTCCCTACAGAATATGGAGATAAAAATTTACAAAATGAAAAATAATTAAAGAATATGAATAAACAATTAAATATTTTTACACAGAAATTTAGAAATCTAACCATATACCTTATTGTAGCAGGACAGTCTTGTGACATTTTTTTTGTTCTGTTTTTTTTCATTTATTACAAATTTAAAAACCACAATCAAAATTTGCTTGAGAGACAATATGGTAATAATTGGTATGTCATAACAAGAAGTACATATTTAGAAAACCAGAATGACAGGCATTCCAAGCATGACCCTTCTATTACCCATTGCTATCTTCAGTGCAGTTGCTTGGCTCACAGGTATCAGCATGTATAATTAGTCAGGGTGAGAATACTATCAATTAACTGCTAGTTTCAAAAACCTGCTGATGTTTCTCAGGATCATTGCCTTGCCCATCTTATGTGTGTAAGTGTCTGGTTTTGCTCCTCTCGTGTTTCCCAGCTTTTCTCTTGCCCTCTCCTCATTGTCCAATCCTCAAGTTCTCACTTTCCTTTTAATTGTGTTATACCTTTCTACTTGTATTTCTTCTTTTGAGTTCTATACTAGGAAGACTATATGATATTTACACACGTGGATCTGCTTTATTTCACTTATAAGTGTATCTTCAACTTGCATCCATTTAAAAATGAATGCTTCAAGTTTATCATTCTTTTAGCTGAATAATACTCCACTGTGTAAAAATACCATATCTTTATCAATGATTCCTCATGTGATGGGTGTCTTTGTTGTTTCCAAGATTTGGCTATCACAAATTGTGCTGGTATAAACATAGGTACATATATCACTATGATATGATTATCTTCAGTTTTTCCAGAAAAAATTCTCAGTAGGGGAATAGCTGACTTGTATGGGTTTTCCAATCCTAGTTTTTTAAGGAGTCTCCATACTGATTTCCATAACGATTGCACCATCTACATTCCCACCAGCAGTGGAGAAGGGTTCCCTTTTCCCCACAACCTCTCTAACATTTATTGTTGGTTGATTTCTTTATGTTAGCCATTCTTTCTGGAGTGAGATGGTATCTCAGTGTTTTAATTTGCATTTCATGGATGACTACTGATGTGGTGTATTTTTTCATATACTTTTTCACTTCTTTCATTTCATCCTCTGAGAAGTGTGTGTTCATCTCTGATGCCCATTTCTGGATTGGGTTTGTAAATTTAAGGGCCCTAATGATTGCTATTCATTGTAAATTCTAGAGAGCAGACCTTTGTCTGACTGCTTAGTAGTTAAGGATTTTTCAAATTTTTTGGGTTGTCTTTTCACTTCTTTGTTAATTTCTTTTGACATGCAAAAACTTCTCAATAAGAGGTGGTTCTAGTTGCTAATTCTTTCAAGTATTACCCACGCGATTTGATTTTTATTCATGAACTCTTTGCATACCACTATGTCTTCAACAGTTCCTCCTACTTTTTCTTCCAGGATGTTATTTTGATGTTTGCATATTTAATCCATTTTGACTTGAGCTTAAGCATGGTGATATGCCTAGTTCAAGTTTTAGTTTTCAGAATGCAGATTTCATTTATTTATTTATTTATTTATTTATTTATTTATTATTTTGCAACCGAGGATTGACCTTAGGCCCTTGCATTTGCCAGGGAAGTACTTATTCTACTGAACCATCACCCCAGCCCTTTTTTATGTAGATTTTATTCTTTTTAAGACTGCTGTTTTTTTTTTTTTTTTTTTTTTTTGGCAGAACCAGGGGTTGAACTCAAGCCCTTGCACTTGCCTTGGAAGTGCTTAATCCATTGAGCCATCTCCTGACCTCTAGTTTTCAGCATGTAGAGAACCAGCTTTTTCAGTACCATTTGTTGAAAAGGCTATCTTTCTTCCAGTATGCGTGTTTTGCTCCTTTGTTAAAAATTAGGTGCCTGAGTGTGTTTGTAGAGATCTTGGCTATCTTCTAATATATTCCACTGATTCTCAGTTCTGTTTCATTGCCAATATCATGCTGATTTTATCACAGAAGTTTAGCAGTATAATTTCAAGTCAGGAACTATAATGCCTCCTGCCTTGTCTTTGTTAGTCAAAATTGCCTTTGCTATGATAGGTCTTTACCTGTTCAAAATAAATTTTAGGAATGATTTCTCTAGGTCTGTGAAGGGTGTTGGTGGTAGTTTGATAGGGATTGCATTAAATCCACACAACATTTTTTGGAGTATGGCCATCTTCACGATGCTGGTTTTCCCTATGCAGGAGCAGGGAATATCTTTCCATTTTCTGAAATCCTCTAAGATGTCTTTTTTTAGAGTACTGTGTTTTCAGTGAAATGTTCATTGACTTCTTTAGTTAGATGAATTCCAAAGTATTTCATTTTCCAATGTGGTATTGAAAAAGGAATTTTCTCTAATTTTCCTCTCAGTGTGTTTGTTATCTGTGTACACAAGTGCTATTGAGTTTTTGGTATTGACTTTGTATCCTACTATGTTACTGAATTTGTGTATCAATTCTAGTAGCTTCTTGGTTTTTTGGGGGGTCTTCCAAGTAAAGTATCATGTCATCTGCAAATAATGATAATTTAACTTCTCCTTTACCTATTCTTATTCCGTTTGTTTCTCTCTTTTGTCTAATGGCTAATGATTCCAGGACTATAGTAAATAGGAGGAGTGATAGAGAACATAATTGTCTTGTACCAGATCTGAGAGTAAAAGATTTCAGTTTTTCCCCATTTAAAATTATATTAGCTATTGGGTTGTCATAGATGCCTCTTATCAAATTGAAGTAGAGGCCTTCTATTCCAATTTTCTGTAGGACTTTGAACATGAATGAATGCTGCACTTTATCAAAATCCTTTTCTGCATCAATTGAGATGATCATGTGGTTTTTAGATTTTCCTCTATTGATATAGTGTATTACATTTATAGATTTGCAAATATTGAACCATCTTTGCATCCCTGGAATGAATCCTACCTGGTCATGATGTATGATCTTCTTGATGATTTGCTGTATTGTTTGCTAGGATTTTATTAAGGATTTTTGCATCTAAATTCATGAGGGACATCGGCCTGTAGTTCACTTTTTTGTTATTGTGTCTTTCCCTGATTTTCATATCCACATAATACTTGCCTCCAGGGATGATTGTTGGAAGAACCGTTTCCTTTTCAATTTTATTGCTAGTAGGGTGCTGTTTAATTTCTATGTATTTAGGCTTTTTTCTGGTTTCTTTTGTCATTTATTTCCAGTTTCATTGCACTGTGGTCAGATATGCATGGGATAATTTCTGTTTCCTAACACACACTTAAGCATGACTATGGACTAGTATGTGGTCTACTTTAGAAAATGACCCATGTGCAGCTGAAAAAAATGTGTATTCAGCTGTGTTTGGGTCTAACAGTCTGTATATGTCCACCAAGTCCATTTGTTCTAAGCTCTGGTTCAGTTCTGCTACTTCTTTGATCATTTTTTTTGTCTGGTTGACCTGTCTTTTTGGGATAAGGGAGTGCTAAGGTCTCCTGTTAAGACTGTGGTCTTGGATATTAGATTTTTTATATCCATTAAGATTTATCTTATATAGTTGGGCGCTCCTGTGTTTAGTGCATACACATTTATGAGTGTTACCTCTTCTTCTTGACTTTTTCCCCTAACCAGTATATTATGGCCTTGTTTATTTCATTTAATCATTCTTAGTTTAAAGTTCAGACTGTCTGAGAACAGGATTGCTACCCCTGCTTTTTTCTGAGGTGCTGGGGCATGTAGTGTTGTTTTCCATCCTTTGATGTTAAGCCTATGAATTTTTTTATAAGTATGGTCCTTGTATACAGCATATTGTTGGATTTTGTTTCCTAATCCACTGTTCCTGTGCACTTTTCTTAATTGGTGAATTGAGTCTATTTACATTGATGGTTATAATTGAGATGTTTTGAATTATGATTGACATGTTAATTACTTGCTGATGTTTACTCATTTTTGTCCTGTGTTTAATTGTTTGCCCTTTTCAGTGGGTTCCTTCTGTTTTCGTTGGGTTCAGTTCTGATCATTTTGGTCCCTCTCTAGAACATCTTTCAGTACAGTTGGCTTTGTCATCACGAAATTCTTTAGTTGTTGTTTGTCATGGAAGTATTTCACTTCTCCATCAAACTTGAAAGAGAGTTTTGCAGGGTATAGCAGTCTGGGCTGGAATTTGTTGCCAAAGAGGACTTGAAGTACTCTGCTCCATGCTCTTCTTGCCTTCATGGCTTGTAAAGAGAAGTTGGCTGTAATTCTGATGGTTTTTCCTTTGAATGTGATCTGCTTCTTTTCTCTAGTGGCTTTCAGTATATTATTCTTGTGCTGGATTTCCAGGGTCTTGACTATTATAAGTCTCAGTGTGTTTTCAATTGGGTTTAAGTTATTTGGCATTCTGTTTGCTTTGGTTAGCTGAATGTCAGACTGTTCCCTTCTATTTGGAAAGTTTTCTGCTATTACTTCTGCCCATATTATTTTTATATCATTTGTATTGACTCCTTTCACATTGATGCCTATTAGTCTCACATTGTTCATCTTGACATCATCTTGTAGGCGATCAGTTATTTTTTCCTGCATCCTAATTGTTTTTAAGAGATCTTTTCTTACCTTTTCACTAGTTGCACCAGCATTTTCAAGATCTGTGACTCTGTCTTCACTTTCACTCCAACAGTTTTGTAGGCTTGTGGTTGAGATTTTACATTCCTCTATATCTCTATGATTCTGCTTCATGTGATCTATTTTTTTCATGTATTGCTCATTCAAGGAATCTGTCATTTTTCTAATCTCCTCTTTTTTGTCAATATCTTATTTAGAAGCATCTATTAGTTCTTTTACTGCAGAAATTTTTTTTTTCAGGTTGGGTTTCCTCCACATGTTTCTGTATTTGATTCTTTACTTCCCATACTATGAATTCAGAGATTTCTTGTTTTATCTCAGAAATAAATTCTGCTGTTCATTCCTCTATACCTTTCTGCTGTTGCTTATTTACTTCCAACGTTATTATACATTTCAGCTGAGCTAGTGTCCTCTGCATTTCTTCTGGGTGGGCATTGGGTTTCTTCCATATGTTTCTGTATTTGATTGTTTACTTCAGATGCTATGAATTCAGAGATTTCTTCTTTTGTTCCCGAAATTAATTCTGCTCTGAGTTCCTCTATACCTTTGTGCTGTTGTTTCTTTACTTCCAACACTATTATTAATTCATACATTTCAGTTGAGCTTGTGTACTCTGCACTTGTTCTGCGTGGGCTCAAGACCTGAGATAACATTTTCTCCTTCTCTTTGTCATTTCTTCTAGCACTGGCCTCTGATTTTTGATGTAGAGCTTTGGTGCATTTATAGCCCTAGCACCTAATGAAATTCACATGCAGATTTATTTAGTGTGAGTTTATCCAGTTATTCCTGTCTTGGGTCTAGCTGTTGTGTTCAGCTCCTTCATGCTGCAGCCCTTGGAGGTGAACCTGTGGTGCCCCTCTGTTGTGCCCCTGGCCCAGGGTGTATAGGGGAGCCAGAAGCACACCCCCACACTTGCCAGGCCTGGGCTTGGGCTGGATGGGAGGGGTGGAGGTTTCCTGAGAAAATGGAGCAGAAAAAGTTCTGAGAATGCAGTAGAAGGACTCACTCAGGTGCTGGCCTTATCTTGATTCACAGAGATCAAACCAGCACAGAGGAGTGCAGGAACTCACCCTTACCTAGTCGAGAATAAATTAACTGCAGCTTATTGCAACTGCTGAACTGAGGACAACTCAAGGATTTTATGGTCTCTAGAATAAAACAAAAAATGAAACTTAGAATTACATCTCCTGCCCCTTTTGCCTCATCCTTTACAACCTTTAAATTTTTAACATTCTGACTTTTTTTTTTTGGTGGTACCAGGGTTCAAACTCAGGACCTTGCACTTGCCAGGGAAGCATTTATTCCTCTGAGCTGTCTCTCCAACCCAAATTTCTAACTTGTGAAGTAGCACTTAGTTTTAAATATAAACACATTGTACTGCTGCACAAAAGTATACTATTTTGTTTTTATTACATCCTTATTCTGTAAGACTTTCCACTTCAAGGATTTTTATTTAATCTTTTTTTACTTTTGACTTCTCTACCAAAGTCTGCACATGAGTCAACTTTATTCACAAAACTGGAAGGAAACAAAGTGTTTTACTACAGGTGAGTACATTAAAAACTGTGGCACATCCACACAAGAGAATAACGTAGATTCCAAAAAACTCAAGGGATTCAGGGTTGGCCACCTTGCTTGGGTTGTTGAAAGTGTTCAGTACAATACTCTCATTGTAGAAACTATTCATTTACTTAAACTTAAAAAAATGTGAATCGAAAAGAGTAAAATGTAATGTGCATGAATATAAAACATAACAAGAATGTAGGAGATTCCAGTTGGAATACAGATTGAGGTAATCAGTCTAACCGAGAGACAAAGTATGAAGTGATCTCACTAAAGGGGATGTTGGGGACTGGTGTGCCCTGACCTCAGTGTCTTTGAAGATGGATCAACATGGGAAAAAGAAAAGCAAGAGGGATTCTCTAAAAAGCTGTGCTTTCTGATCAATAAAGTTTTTTTTCCAAGGGGATGATGTAACAGTGCTGATAGTGGTACATAACAAAAAAGTATATCCAGACTGAACCATTGAGTAACTGCGCGACAAGAGCTGGCTGCTCAAGGCTAGAGTAGAAGGTTGCACCCTTAAGAGGATGAACTCTGAACAATCGATGCATCTACAGAATTAACCAGACACATCAGTGGGGAGTCACCAATAACAAGTACAAAAGGCAATGTATACAATACTTACATGTATATGTGTGCACAAAGGCTAGTATATGCATGCATTTATTTCGTGTTCTTGAATAAAAGAAGGCCCCATACCAATGATGTCCCAGTAGCAATAACCATACTTGACATTAATTCTTGATTTTTAATACTGCAATCGAAGAAAACAGGGCTTCTTGAAGGAAAAAAAATACTTCTAGAAATATAATAGAGCAGGAAATGTACAGGATTAGTCAAGAGCATCTTTTGTGACAGAAGGTAGGAAAATGGAAAATAAAATCCACAATGAAAATGCTCCCAGGCCCACCAAGTAAATCAGCAGATGAAAGCACCTGCAAGCAGGTACAGGGGCCAGGGGTTCAATCCTTGGGCCTCCCATGCCAGCCTCACCCCTGGGGCACACTGAGATAGCAACTGAGACATGGCGTGTTGGCATGCTCCTGTAACACCAGCTCTTGGGAGGCAGATCACTATGAGTCCGATCTAGCAGTGAAACCCTGAACATCTTGTAGACCCTTCCCTAAAATACAGGAAAAAACAAAAGAAAATTCTCCCAATCTCTGGGGCTAGACCAATGTAAACACAAGATAAAATAATTTTATTGGATTATCACCCGAGGTGTAAAATAAATGTGATTAATATTGATATCAACTTTGTTATGAATAAACAAATAATTAGAGAAAAAGGGTCCAATACCTCATGTAGAAAACTTCTGAATTTTTATGTAGATTATTGGAAGTAAGTGAAATGTAAGTCTTAACTAGTGGCAGTGCATGGCAATTTCCTTCCAAAACACATAGTGTTAGAAACTAAAAGCAACCATATCTACTTTATGGTGGAGAAGCATGATAAATATTATCTTCTCACTGTGATCAAGATGAGCCATGTTGGTAAATATTTGCTCTCGATTTGCTGATTCGAGAAGGAAATTTCGTCTACATATTCTCCTTCTCCAAATCCAAACCTAAATTTAATCATGATTATTTTTAAAAAAAAGCAACACATTTGAACAGACTGTCATTTTGTACAATTCCTGAGTCATTTTCCTCAAGTCTTGTGGTCTGGGCTGGTGAAATAGCTCAGCGGACCAGGTACCTTCTTAGACAAGCACAGAGAGCAGAGTTTGATCCCCGACACCACACGCCATGCTGGCCCTGCCCCCCAATTTGTTGATATTAACAATAATTGTCTTTGTATAAATGCTAACAAATCACTTTTAACATCTAAAATTCTCTTTAATATATATGACTTTATGAATTCTATCTCAGAACCTCTCTCAATTTTCAGTAGATGTGTATACAATCACACATATTATAAATACATTATACATCGTTTATTCTATTGAAGAAACTATTAAAATATCACTTTTCCAGGAGACTTTATAGAATGACTAAAAGATAACAAATTTCTCCAATAAAATCTAAGGAAGCCCCTTTACCATCACACAAATTTCTCAAAAGCTGCCTATTTCATGCCACTAAATTCTTGACAATTATGATGGAAAAAAGCTAATTTGTAGGACTTTATAATAAAAGTGACAATCTCAACTTATTTAGGTTCACTTATGAGTATAATTCTGCACAATATATGTTGCTAATTTTATGATTTTTTTACAAAATATTTGAACCTATCTCAGTTTAAGTTTTTTGTTTGTTTGTTTGTTTGTTTGCAGAATCAAGGATTGAACTCAGGTCTTTGTGCTTGCCAGGGAAGCACTTATTCTATGGAGCCATCTCCCTGCCCCTTGCCAATCTCAAGTACTGCAGTCTTAATTATTAAGTCTTTCGAAAGAGAAGCTAAAGTCCTGAAATGAATAAAAGTTAACCACTCTAAGATCACACAAGTGACATCCAGAGCTTGGAATAAATGCATACCTGTGTATTCCAGTGCTATTGTTCTTTTGGTCAAATGATGCTGTTTTGCAAAAATATGATGTTTTAAAATTTCCATTTGCTCATTTCTGTAAATATCATCTTAAGGTGCCAACACTTTTATCTAATCTGGCTAACCAAATCAGAGATCATGGAGAATTATAAATTGAAATTTGATAGGATATTTGCATGAGCTCAACTTCCGTAGTGACCCAGTGGAAAATGGCTGAAAACAGGGAAGGGCCCCTAGTTATTATCTATGAGATTACTCTTAGAAACTTAGGGACATATTGACCCCAGATACCTGTCAACATCAGTTATTAAGGAGAATATATATGTTAAACTTCAAGATTAACAAAGGGGAATGTTAACGTCATTAGATGTATCACAAAATGACCCACAATTTATTGTTCATTAGCACTCCTAACAATAGCACCATGTAGTGGAATGTGGAAATACTTGAAGCAAAGGGGACACCTCTGAAAATGTATGTGGAAGAGAGGGCCCGAAACCAAATGATTGAAGCTGTCTAGAGGAAAAATACATCCATGATTGAGTTCCAAAGGTTCCAGCATTTTTCACCAAACACCAACTTTGCTTGAAAGTTGACCTTGAAACACAGGCCAAATTTCTGAAGGCCTAATGGGCTGTACCTTTGCATTTCCATTTTCCCATGTGTTCTTATGTGAGGCCACCTCAGATATACGAGAAACATAGAGCAAATATAGAACAAACCCACCCACATAATAGCATGCCTTTCCTTCAGACACAATAAATATTTCAGGGGAAAATATTAATTTAATTAGATGAAAGTAAATAATCTATTATTTGAGCTTTTTCTTAATTTTCTCATGCCTTAAGCCTTCATATAGCAATTGGGAGCTAAACCATATTTGGTCAAGTGTAAATGTAAAGGAAATATGAATTTTATATTTTTGACCTTGGGAATCATTGATAGATTTCAACAGAAGATGGATGCTAAAGCTTTTTTTTTCCTTAAGAAAATTATTCTGATAAACAGGCATCGAGGGAAAAAATAATCCATCTGTAATTAATTGGTAAAATTTTCCCTCAGTGTATAATTATTTCCATATTCCAGAAGATCCTTAGAGTGAACCAGAGTAGAATCACTAAAGGTTTCTTGCATGTATTCCCTACTCCCCTAGCTTATGACAGGATTAGTTTTTGTGAGAAGGTCTCACATATCAATGCCAGCCTCCCGCAGCAAGCTCGTCCAATAGCCAAAGTATACCATGGAAAGACAGTGTGAAGGAAGGACACATTCTGAAGTGAAATTATTCTGAAGGAAAGGGGAGACCAAGGCATGCCACAGCTACAAGAACATGTTGACTTGGCTATTTATTATCTGTGAATCAGATTGTTCTTCAGAACTCTGGCATAGCAACAATGAGCAGAAAATGCTTGAGAAGTGGTCTATCTTGGACCTTGGATCTTGACTATAAAACCTTTCCAGTAGACTTAGAGGACAAAGCTTGGGGTCCAGAAACCAGAAACAGGAAGGTGTGCAACTCACGAACAAACAAAGCAAAGCTTTGGGAGTGTGAAATTTGTCACCTCTGGGTAAGAGGAGCAAGATACTGGAATGGAATGGCAGCTACAGATAGTGTTATGGCAGACAAATTACAGACCCTACATTTCACACAGAAGGTTCAATATTCTCTGCGAAGTTGGCAAATACAGTCAAAGGCAAATGAATGCCATAAAAAGCATTAATTTATAATATCCAAAAAGGATGTTAGTTGTCCCTCATCATGTGCCAACATGCAAGAAAATGCCATATGTGGGAATAATCTTAATAAGCGTACGCATAGCACTATTATATGGATTTGCCGTGAATAACTAAACACATTAAAACAAACCAGCCATAGTCATTGACAACTATAGTGTGTGTAGCAGAAGGGTTCCTGCACTTCTTTCACTTAAAAAATGCTTGACACAGTGGGGATTTTAAATTTCAGGACTCAGATTTAAAATAAAATTTCTGTTTGTGCAATGTTTTGGTATACCCTGTGTCTTTCTACAGAGTTCTTCAAAATCTGGAGATGTTACTAATAATTTAAACATCCTATTTAATTTATCAATTCTTGACTTTAATTTTATTTTCCTTTTCTTCAAAACAGAAGCATTTTCCCTATAAAGCATTTACCTGTAAATCTTACAGATAAATTAGTCTGCAATAAATAAACAAAAACTTTCTAAACTTAGACTCTGACATGCTAAAAAAAAATAGGATATTTGAACAGAAATGTATTAGATGGAAGGATTCCACTCAAGAAAAATTAATTGAGTTTGGTAAAACTACAATTGCCTTAATTAATAAGACAAATCAAATGATTTCTAAGAGTGAAGTTATGCATACTTTAACTTGTGAAAAGAGTAAAGGAAATGGAGGGAGAATTTTGAACAGCTAACTTCTAAGTAAAATAGCATACTACAATGAATAGTACTTACTAAATAAATTGTTTCACTCCAGATATCTAAATAAATGCATAATACGTAGAAGCAGTAGGAACTGGAAAATAATAGAATAAGTGGTATGTCATTTCAGGAATAATGTATGTCAAAGTTACCTGGCTATTTAAGAAAATTAAAATATAAGGTACATTAAACATTTTCTCACCAGCAAACAACTATAGAAAACACTGTAAACTACCTACATCTGAAAAAAATAAAAAATAAAAAAAATAAAATGTAGGACATAGTAAAACAACTTTACCACAGACAGTGTGGTATTAAGTAATTGCTATTTTGTTTGTAAAACGATAGCTCTGTCTTCCTTACTGTTCTTCCTAACATTCAGGATTAAAGCCTTGTGTATAGGAGTATTTCAAAAATATATATACAGTAGATATTACTTTTGATAATGTAAGTTAAATGTCTATTAGCATCCATCTATCAAATAGTTAGTAGAACTCCATGACTTACTGATAAGTACAGTAAATGTGTTAAACCCAATGATACACACAGACTAGGCACATGTGTCCTAGCATGCTTATGTAGTGACAGACTCTGATTAGGCAATAGGGTGCCATTGACAATGATGTCTATGAAGCTGATAAAGTATGAGTCTCTCCTAAGTCCTAAATGTACTTATTGATCATTACTAAGGTGTGTCATTCTATAGCTATCAAAATATGAGTTTTTACTACTAAAATATACATTATAATAAAGCTAGGTGAGTCAATTCCGTTTTTTCTCCCCGTGATTTAGGTTTCAACTTCTTTATTTTAGAATACTACATAATAAATTAAGAATAATTAACTTCTCATACACTTCATAAGAAATTCTGCAGGAATCTGGGTTTATCTCTAAGACATAATTTATGAAATACTAAATATAACTAGCCTGCAACTAAATAGGATTTGAAAATTTGAAAATCTCTAGAGTTTATGATTTCCTTCTATTAAAGGAAATGCCCAGTTTTATTTGACTTCAATTCAAAACCATATATATTTTTCAAAGTTTCACATAGTATTTTCTAAAATACTGCCTAATATGCCAATATTTTCTTTAGTTTTTTTTTTCCATAGTATAAATGTCTAATAACCTTCAATAGT
>PVKA01013968.1:0-53608 GCA_004027165.1 Ctenomys sociabilis | reverse complement strand
ACAGTACATTTTGTCTGTATCTCCACGTGTATTACTATGATATATAATCTCACATTTATTTCATTTGAATAGAATCTACATAGATATAAGAATGTCAAAAAGTGTGTAATGAAAGAAAATGGGAAAAAGAAATTTTGTAAAAGAGAAAGGAAGTTTGCAGATTGTGTATTGCTTAGAAGACTTTACATTCCACTAAAAAAATAAATAAAATTCCACTAAGTAGTTTGGAAAACTTATTATTAAATAGATTTATGTAAAATTTATAATGTAAGATACAATTCCTTTATAATTAGATAACCAGAACTTTGTAATTCTCAAACTTAAAACCTGTGAAATTTGCCTTGCGAGTATATTTTTTAATAAGAAAACAAAATGCATTAGCTTCTGTTAGCATGACTTTCCTTTAGTTCTTTATTCTAAATGTGGTCCATGGGCAGACAGATTTGTTCCACTGGCTGTTTCTGAGCAGTGCAGAGCCTCAGGCCTACCATACAACTTCTGAATAAAAATGAATGTCTTAGAAAGATATACTATAGGTGTATGCTGGTTTAGGGAACATTGCCATTAGCTTCTGATCTAGGTTGACTGCTATTCTTATATTTCTGTCTGCCTTATACCTTCAAATATTGTGGCCAGAATAGTCAGCAGTGTCCATTTCACTCTGTAGAAATTGCAAATGAAAACTATATACATTAAAACCTTGTTTGGTGAGCATAATTCATTCTGGAAACATGATTATAATTCAAAGTATACTAAAGTGAATTTCTCCATAAAAATACTAATGTAAACTCAGATTTGTTCCACAATCCAAAAGTATTTACATATAAATTATGACAGTACTATAATACAGAAAAGGAAATAAAAACATGAATAAATTAACTTGCACTTACCTTTTCAAACCTTCACTGATAGGAGGGAGATGAGAAAGGCAGGTTTTTGTATAGAACGTCTTTTGCTATCACTGCTATCACTAATGGAATCACTAATATCTACTGAATAAATGTAATCTTTTTATTTTTGCCCAATTTTAAAGAACCTATACAATGCTTTTACCTCCTTTTAAGGATTTCAATGAAATGTGAAATTGTAGTCATTAAACAGAATCATCACTTGCATTGCTAAGACTTATTTGGGTGATTTTTTAAAAAAAATATTTAGCAATTTATTTTTATTTTTCTATTTCATTTTATGTATTTGTTTTATATAAAATAAAAATGTATTTTATTCATAACTTTCATATAATTGATGACAGATGGAGCAGTAAATATTGCCAAGCATGTCACATATACACACATCAAAAAGTCTCATTGAATTAAAAAACAAAATGAAGGATCAAGAACAGTAGTCTGAAACCCACTCACAGGATTTTAGGATTCAACAAATAACAGTAAGTATGAAACTTCAGACCACAGCAGTGCTTAAAAAGAATGATAAATATTAGAGCACATATTTTCACACTAAAAACAGTAAAAGCTACATAACCAAAACCCAAACCTAAATATTAATATAGTAAAAAAGAAAAAAATATTCAAAATCAAGAAGCAGATCGGAGGCCAAATGAAGATCTATTAATTAAGAATCTATTTTGAAGAAATACCTAGAACATAACACAAAAAGTGGTATTTATCAATAAGATTTCTTATATACTTCTCTAGAAGAGAATTTATCATTTAACAGTGGGAATGTGATTTCAATGATTTTTTAAAAAAATAATTACAGAATTTAAGAACAATGTACACGTTTATTTTATAGACATAAGATGTATAGTATAGAATAACTTCTCTTTTTTTTAGTACATGATTTCTCTAATTTCCCCACATTCAAATTGATAAGGATTTTGACAGTATCTATGCTGAATTCTAATATTGCAGAAAATTTATTTCTAAGTCAATAAGCCATAAAACCAGTAAAAGCCTTACTTATGATTCATGGAAATAATTACTGAGGCACAAATCACAGAACTATTGAAACAACCAGCTGGACAAAGCTTTGAAGATAAGCCAATCAACTGATAGATGAAGTCTTGTACAGAATATTGTTGGGTTTTACTTCC
This sequence comes from Ctenomys sociabilis, assembly GCA_004027165.1. Classification (NCBI taxonomy): domain Eukaryota; kingdom Metazoa; phylum Chordata; class Mammalia; order Rodentia; family Ctenomyidae; genus Ctenomys; species Ctenomys sociabilis. The sequence goes on along the minus strand of PVKA01013968.1, from coordinate 51,555 downwards.
TAATACACTCTGCCAGCCTATTTCTTTTAATCGGTGAACTGGGTCCATTTACATTGATGGCTATAATTGAGATGTACTGAATTATGTCTGATATTTACCTGCTATTGTATATCTCTTTTTCTCCTGTTTTTAATTGTTTGCCCTATTTGGTGGGTTCTTTTCGTTCTTCTTCATGGCTGTGGTCATTTTGATCCCTCTCTAGAATATCTTTTAGTAGTCTGTGTAGGGTCAGCTTTGTCATCATGAAATTCTTTAGTTGTTGTCATGAAGTTATTTCACTTTTCTGTCAAACTTGAGAGTTTTGCAGGGCATATCAGTCTGGGCTGGAATTTATTTTCTTGCAAGACTTGTAGTACTTTGCTCCATGCTCTTCTTGACTTGATGGTCCGTGATGAGAAATCTGCCATTATTCTGGTGGATTTTCCTTCAAATGTGATCTGATTCTTTTCTTTAGTGGTTTTTAGTATACTGTTCCTGTAATGAATTTCTGGGATCTTGATTATTGTATCTGGGTGTGGTTTTAATTGGGGTTGATGTTGTTTGGAGTCCTATATGCTTTGGTTACCTGAATGTCAGATTGTTCCTCCATATTTGGGAAGTTCTACTATTACTTGTGTCCATATTCTTTTTATATCATTTGTATTAACTGTTTCTTTCAAACTGATGTCTTATATCATTCATTTTTGCATCATCTTTCAGATACTGAATTATTTTTTTCCTGCATCCTAGTTGTTTTTAAGAGATCTTTTCCTACCTTTTCACTAGCTATGATGGTGTCAAAATCTGAAACTTTATCTTCAGTTTCATTCAAATGGTTTTGCAAGCTTGTGATTGAGGTTTTAATATCTTGTATATCTCTTTGAATCTGTTTCATGCATTTTATTTCTTACCTATATTGCTCATTCAAGGACTCCATCATTTTTCTATTCTCCTCTATTTTTTATCAGTGTCTTCTTTAGAAGCAGTTAATCATTCTTTCATTATAACTATAATTTCTTTTTTTACTTCAGAAATATTTGTGATCTGATTTCCTCTATACCTTTTTGCAGTTGTTTCTTTAGGTGTGTGATTTCCAGTTTCTTCTATGCTATTGTCTCCTGCATTTGTTCTGGATGGGCTCAGGGCCTGAGAATGCACTTTTTCCTTCTCTTTGTCACTTTGTATAGCATTGTCTTTTGACCTTTGGTATAGAGCTTTGGTGCAGTTATTACCTTAGCACCAAGTTCAAACTCATCCTGGTGAGTGCGGCTTTCATCTGGCTGCTATGCTCCACTTCTTTCTGCTGCAGCCCTTAGAAGTGAACCCACTGTGCCACTCTGGCAAGATGCTCTGCTCCTGGATTAGCTGGATAGGTCTTGCCTCTAGCCTCTCTGCAGGGAGTTCTGCCACAGGGTTCAATGCCAGGCATGTCTGATGGAGGGAGTTCCACAGACATGCCTGGCCTGGGTGCTGGCTGGAATAATGATCCTCTGGGCCTCAGATGGGCGCACTACTGGGTGATGTTTTTTAATAAAATTTTGCACTGATGCTCATATTTTATACTTCTAATATCATTTGAAGTGAGGGACTCCTGTACATGTTTCTCCTCTTCCTTGACAGACATAACTTCCTGATATTGGGAGATGGTCACTCGCAATCCAAAACAGGGGGGAAGCGAGTGAGGGAGGGAGAGAATGAGGTAGAAGGAGAGAAAGAGAAACAGAAAGAGAAAGCATAGTCACTGGCTCAGCTGTGATATTTGGAATCATATGTCGCTCATATTGCAAGACATTGATCATTTATCAAGTTAAAATTTATTAGAAAGTGGGGCTGCAGAAATAGTTCTGAGGTCTAAGCACCTGCCTGTCAAGCACAAGGACCTGGGTTTGATCCTCAGTACTACATGCCGTGCTGGCCCTGGAGCCCCAGGTGTGCCATATCAGAAACTTCATGGTGGTGTATGCCTGTAATCCCAGAGCAGGGGAGGTTGAAATAGTAGGATCACTACAAGTCTCAACTGCATAGGGAGACTCTGTACCAAATGTATGTTTAAAAAAATACTGGAAATATTTTGCTTGTCTTGAAGGCGCTTGTGGAACAAGTTACTTGCAATTCAAGGTTTTACTGGATTTTGTTTTGAATGAGTTTACATTTTTCTGAAAGGTGTAAACTACATAGTAGCTACACTTATGTTGTCAAAGTCTGCGTAATCTGCAAATAAATTGCTATTAAGCTTTTGTTTTAAAGCAAAATGAGAATAGGACTAGAAAGCAGTTTCCTATTTTATAGTTAATTTGGAACATCTCACTGTGTTATCAATTAGTCATTAAATTGTTTTCTTTTTCCCTCAACAAATGACGTTAAATGCTCCATTTATTTAAGTTGACTTTTTTTTCCTTAGTTGCCTTTCTTCCAATGAACTTTTTAATTTCACTTTTTTTTTTATCAGTATGTCTGCAGTACATAATGATTACATTCCTTATGGGAAATTGGTACATGCACATAATACCTCTTAAGTTTTTCATTCTTTTCCACTTCTTGGCTCCCTTCCCATTTGATGAAGATCTATCTTGTTCCTTCCTAATGTGTGCCTTTTACTTTGTTCTTTACCTGAAGTTTGGGTTTCTCATATAAGACAAACCTTGTAATATTTAGGTGTGTCTGATTTATTTTGTTAACCTCATGTCCTAAAGGTACACACATTTTCCTACAAATGACTCAAACTTATCCTTCTTTATGAAACATTGTAAATACATTTTCTTTATTCACTTATCTTTTGAGGAATATACATGATGCTTTCAAGATTTACCTATTATGAACTGTGCTGCTATAAACATAGGTTTGCAGGTATCATTGTAATATGATATCTAATGATTTTAGACATGAAAACTATGTTAAAGAGTAAAGAAAACTTTAGGATTATGTTATTTATTTATTTTTTGGTACTGGGGATCAAATTCATGACCTTGGGCTTGCCAAGCAGGCATTTATACCACTAAGCTATCTTCCTAGCCAGGACTATGTTTTATTGTATTAGAATAATGGCTAAATAAAGAGAAACAAAAGCCTTACATGATAACCTTCAATACACAGAGTATTCATGTATCTACTTTTTTATTTTGCTCTATAGAACATGAACAATAGCAAAGTATCTGTTTATAGAAATTTTATGTATTAATTATAGAAACTGTCCTACTAATCAGTTTTGAAACTGTCGTATTGCTACTTGTTTCTCAATAAAATAACAAAAACTAAACAAAAAAGGGGATATAAATGAAGGACCATTTTGTATCTGTATATACAAAATAGGATATATAGCTACTTTCTCTTACTTCAATAAGAAGAAAGATTTGTACTACTAGTGTTTGGACAGGTTCTTGTCTTCTGAATAACTACTATGAAGACAACAATATGCAATGTATTAATTATTATAACTGTCCTTCTGTACACCTATTGTACACCTATTATAACCTGTTTTGAAACTGTCTCATTACTATTTGTTTCTCAATAAAATTAATAAAAAAAGGAATTTGAATTATAGATATTGTTCTAAGAAAAAGTAAAGTGAAAATAAATGTATTTTGGAGAAAAGCATACAGTGGTATAACTAACTGTATTACTCTTTGGATATTGGAACATGAAACATGGAACACTAAGAAGTGAGGTGAACGTGTTGAAATATGAAGACCCTGAGGAATGGTCTTTTTGATGACAGTGTCCTTTGCTTTCAAGGACAAAGTTCTGTCATTAATCAAAATACTTTAAGTCTCACTGCACTCAAATACAAGATGTTATTTAATCAAGATTCTTTAACAACTGATACAGATTAAAATAAAATTTTTGTGTTTATCCTCTTTGATGAATGTATTAGTCCTAAGAGCCATCTTTTTCCTTAAGATGGTAAAGTCAGATTTTACTTAGTAATAACTATCCTCATAGGTAAGCACATCGCACATAAAATGAGTTCAAGTTCAGCTCATGTAAATATGACTGGCCACAGCAAAGGGAGGCTCTAAGGAAGAAAGAATGTATAAAGCTCAAGAAAGTACTGTAAGTGAAACATTATTATAATGTACAAAAAGTACAATGGGAAGTTGATTTAGGTGGTGAGGCCATCTTCCTTTGCTAACTGGTGCTCATGGAAAGTAGGGTTGGACTCTGTTAGAGACTGGGAGTCAGAGGTCCTCCAGTTCAGTGTTGGCTGACAAAAGCAGTGCATTCTTTCAGTAGCACTGTGCTTTCTACACAAATATCTGGCTGGTTATCCATGAGACACAATGTTGAGTTGTTAGGAACCATGCTAGATTTTCTTAATGCCTCTCTGGAGGAGCAGTGAGTCAAATCATTTGTGCTGACTGGAGTGTGTCAGATCAAGGTTGAAGTCTAATTAAGAATAAGACTCTAAGAAGTTTGAGTAGGATCAAGGAGGGGACTCACAATCCTTCTTTCCAGGAATGAAGAGACATTCTTTCCCCTGTACAGTATAAGCCAGTTTCCTCCACCCCCCTTTTTTAAAGCACTTGCACCTATCAAGATTTTTTAGTAGAAGATATTTGCTGGATGGTGCAAATGATTAGTAACTTAGTGAGAAGCACTTTTATAAAAACAAACATCATAGGAAATAGTAATGGGTGATGTGGATTATTAGCCCAGTTTCTGAATCCAGGCCAGTTGAGCAAAAGATTTCTAAATGGTGGAATAATTGGTAGTACAATCCAACCCACTTTCTGCTTTTCAGATTGAATAATTTTGGTAATGGCATAGGTGTCAAGTGTCACACTCAAGGTCAATTCTCAGAACAGAACATGGAAGACATGGGAGTTCAGGCCAGCATCCTCCAGTAGGTCATGCTCAGGCTGAAGATCTACATGCACAGCTTGCCCAAACATGATCTCTTATGGTGATGAATCTTTTGAAGTTTACACCAAATAGCCATTCATCAGCTCTTTAGTACTTCTTAAGACCTTGGAGGAACATGGCAGCCTGGAGTCCCAGCAAATATCTAGATAGTTGGCTTTAATTTTCAGTAATTTATAGCAGCACATGACTGTAATCTCAGCACTTAGAAGGCAGGGGCAGGAGAACTGTAAGGTCAAGACCAGGACCAATGGCAACCTACAGAATGAGAGTCTTAGGCATTCAATGGGGTGATCTGCATCCTTGAGAGCCAGTTATAGGCAGAGCTTGACAGTCTGGAAGCTCTCTATAGTGTTGCTGGTGAGAGTTTGCACTGGAAGGCTGAAGAAACTAGAGACCAATGTCCAAAATACTAAAGCTCTTCCAAAAATGGGGAAGGGGGTGAACATTTCTGTTTCCTTCTTCTGTCCTTTTTTTTTTTTTTTTTTTGTTATGTCTAGGCCATAAGCTTGTCAGTTGGTGTCACCTACCTCCAGGGTATGTTTTCTCCCTTCAGTTTGGTGGCTTTTTCATGACAAACAAACAAGATTATGTCATCTTTATCATTCAAATGATTTACTATAGATCTCTGACAAGTATTCTTGGCCACTCCTAGGTTCTAGGTCTGTGTGAACAAAAGATGAATATCATGCTAAAACCTCCAGTGACACAGTCCATGTCCACATTTGCTGTGGCTTCATCTGTAAATGAGGATAATTTGGCTTATTTCTTTCCTAGTTCCATCTCTTTGATTCATTTCTTTTGTCTGATTGCTCTGGCTGAAAGTCTGAGAACTGTGTCGAAAAACTGAGTGGTGAAAAGATACATCCTTGTCATTTAGAGGGAATGCTTTCAGCTTTTCTTCATATGGTATGATTTTAGCAGTTTTCATAAATGGCTTTCATCATTTTGAGATGACATCCTTCCATACTTATAGTCATAAGGGTTTCTTATCAAGAATGGATGTTGAGCTGTCACAGGTTTTTTACAATTAGCATGCTTCAAAGAAATAAGAAAAACAAAACACTCTAAAAACTTTTTAGGAATTAAAAGGAATCTAGAATATTCGCAGCAATCTTGAGCAAATAGAGGAAAGTGGGAGGCATTACATGCCAGATTTCAAGTTACACTACAAAGCTACACTGATTAAAAACAGCATGGCACTGGACAGAAATAGACAGGATGCTTAGTAGAGTACAGATAAAGATATAGAAACCACTGCAGAAAATTCCAGCGATTGATGACAAAGGGGCCAAAAACATATGCTGGAGAAAGAATGGGCCATTTAACAAAAATGCTGAGAAAACTGGCTATCTATATACAGAAGAAAGAATCTAGACCCATATCTCTTCCCCTCTTCTAAAATTAAATCAAAATAGATGAAAGGCATACATATTAAAACAGAAATATGAAATTTTCCATGAGATAAAACAGGTAAAACTCTTAAAGACATAGACACATAACAGAATAAAACCCCAGCTGTATTAGAAATAATATGAAAAAACAACAAATACGATTGTATTAAGTTAAAAAGCTTCTGCAGAGTAAAGAAAATAACCAATAGAGCAAAGAGACAACTGACAGAATGGAAAAAATGGCTAGTCAGAAGGAAAATTAATACTGCTAAAAACGTTTAAAAAATGAGACACCTTGCCAAAAAAGACCCAATGAAAAATGGATAAGTGCACTAAATACTTCTCAAAAAATAAGTAAAAATGGCCAGTAAGTATATGAAAAAAATGTTCAGCATCTTTGCCATTAAATAAATGAAAATTAAAAATATCCACTGAAATTGCATCAGATTTCAGCAATAATGGTTATCATCAAAGACTCAAAAGATAAAAGTGGCTAGCTTGTGGGCAAAAAGGACCCCTTCTAGACTGTTCATAGGAATCTTAACTAGAGTAATCACTATGGAAATCAGTAAGGAGATTCCTCAAATAAACAGAAAACAAAACAAAACAAAAAACCCCTAAAAACAGAAATTCTGTTTGATTCAACTATTTATCATCCTGGAATTTTTCCAGGAGTTAATATCACATCATAGTAACATATGCACACCCATGCTTATACTGACAGAGTTCATAATATCTAAATCATGGGAATGGGCTGATAAAGAAAACGTGGAATGGAATACTATTTTGCCATAATGCTGGAGAATTCTGAGTTATTTTGTAGGAAAACAGATATATCTTGAGACTATATGCTAAATGGAATAACTCAGATACAGAAAGTTAAATACCACATGGTTGCTCTTACATAAGAAACCAAAATATAAATAAATTCAGGACCAAAACAAAAGAGCCAACTAGAAACAGGGAGACTGTGGAGACAAGAAGGAACCTAGGAATCAAAGTGGAGAAGGGAACCAGAGGGGAGAGGAATAAACATAACTCAGATGTGTTCTGTACATGTACCAGTTCCCCAGGATGAATGTAAGCATGGACTACAAACATACACCAATGAATAAAAGAATTTTAAGAACATATGTATATTTTTAATCATACAGAGACATTTACATGAAAATTTTATGAAGCTGGATTGTTTTGTCATCAAGATTTGTCTTAGCAAGATTACAAGGCAGAAGGGGCACTAATAATACAGCTGACATAGAAATACTAAATGCTTTAGACTCTCATCCTTAAATGTGTTAAGTGACAAAGTCAAATTTTGATTCGTTTTAAATTTTGTCTAATTTAGATTAACTTATCTTCAGCTCAATGTAAGATAAATAGGTCTAGATTTCAAATCTGCTTTTAAAAATTCAAAGAAATTATTTGCTGAAAATATTTACAAAAGTACCATCATTTGGAGATATTTCTATGAATATATTAAGTATTTAAAATTAATCATCGTAACTAAGCACAGGAAAACAGATGTTGATAGTAATAGCTCATAAAATTAAATTTGTTAAATAACATTACTTGGAACAAACATAGTATTTCATTAGTTTCAATTCTTTTCCTTTATTTGGTTATTTACTGGGAAATGAATTTTCATGTGATACTTTGAAACATAAGAAAAGCATAATTCAGCAACTGCCTTTATAAATTCAACTACTGAAGTGTGCTAGATGGCAGAAGAAAGTGAATGGTATCTTTTCATTTCAGATTTTGACCAGCTTCTAATAAAATTGTAGCTTTAGGAAATATTACACTTTAATATTTACCAACTTTTAGCTCTATTTCTGAGAAATTTGAAAGACATTTTGAAGTGAAATTACCAATGTATTATTTTCTAAGTTTACCTCTGTCTTTAGTAGGGCACATGACATAATTTTCAGGTTAAGTTTAACTCAGTCCATTTAGGATTACCTTTCCTATTATGCTGTCTCTTTAAAGGTGCAATATTTACTGATGGGTGTTATATAGATGTGTATCTAATTTTAAGACTGAGATCTATAAAGTAATATCTAACACTGAAGTGAATAACCAATGAAACTTGTTTCTCTGAGAAATATGTATCTATAAAGTTATTTCCATTAATATATCTGTAATTAAAATCAATTAGTAATTTAGGAATGAATCCAGCCATACTTAATAGCACATTATCAGAAGTTGCCTTAGGAAATGAATAGAATTTAAGTTCTTATAACGTTATTCTACTCATGTGTACTTTAGTGTTTTAACCTTGATATATATTGTAGAAGGGCTGACATCTTCCCATATATTATCTTTACCTTGAGCAGCAAATTAGTGATTATAAATATCCTCTTATAAAAAAAAATTATCTCTGTGTTTCTAAATTCTAGTACTTTCCTATTTCTTGGATAGAAATGTCAAATATATGCTATTATTTTCTTTCACACTTTATTTATTTATTTACTGTGGAACTGGCGATTGAACTCAGGTCCTTGCGCTTGCCAGGGAAGAACTTATTCTACTCAGCCATCTCCCTAGACCTCAGATATAATTTTAAACAGTAACAAGAATACTATCAATAAAAACCTGTATTTCTTTGCACATCACAAGTCAAGGGCTTATACTTAAATACAATAAAAGTAAGCAGGTCAAATTTTGACTTTTCATAAACTGAACCATGTCAGTTTTTCTTAATAGTGGTAGTATTTGTGGGCCAGAGGAGTTAGAGTATACCTACTGAATTATCCAACACAGGCTATCATAGCATAGGATTTTTGCATTAGTAGTTTACAATCAAAATTTGTGCCCTAGGTTTCACAAAAGACATGTGAGAAAATGGATAAATTTATGTGTCTTTGTGCTACATTTTTCACTTTAGAAATTGGGATACCTGCCCAATTTCTTTGCACATTTGAAAAATTCGAACTTTTCATGTTACTAAGAAAAAATATCTTTAAGGGATACTATATTATAAATAAAAATAAGTGTCAGGTTTTTGTTCTACATACATGTATCTTCAGCAGTTCTTTAGCCCATTACATCAATTACCAAAAATAAAAAATTAAAAACTACTCTTTATTGCACATTAACAATTTACTTGACAGTCTTCTAGTTAAATGAATCACTAAATCATATCTTGAACATGCATTGCTCTCTTAGTTTATTAGAAGTCTTTTTTATTTCTTCAAGGAAATAAAGAGAATTTCTACAATTTCTCTTAAAATTGTAAAGGTTAACATGGCTCTCTAAAGTATCTATTGGTGGGTTAGTTTCAGAGTTCATTTTGCATTTACTATTCTGTGGTTTATAATATAAAATGTATTGAAGCTATTATTAGGTCTGTACAAAAAGGGATAGTAAGGTTAATTGGCAATAGAAGAAGAGAGAAGTAGAAATAATTGGAAACCAAAAGGAATATACCCTGCTAGATTAGCTCCCAGAGAATATGGTTTATTTTTAATGCATATCGTTTACCTAAGAATAAGCAGTAACTGACTAAAGGTCTCATTAATATAGTTATTTTGTACTCAGATTATCATTTAAATTTTGTACTTTGACAGTTTTTAAGTGAAGAGAAAAACCTGTCTATAACAATCAAAATAAATATAAAAATGTCATTGTAAAATTAAAGCCCCAATACTAAACCCAAGAACTATGAAATCAATACAGCATTGTTGCTAAACGCTAGATTAGCTTTTGAATAAAATTATCACATGAAAAACATTAATAAATAAATCCATTATTTTCACGCTTTCTATAAATACCAATGATTTATATAGTCAACATTATAAAAGCACATTTTAAAAATGTTTAAGTAATTATTATTTACACTTATGATTATTCAACTTTCCTAATGTATGACAATCCCTAAAACGGAAAGAAAAAATAGCAAAGAAAGCAGAAAACAATGAATCCAATGACCCAGTTCACTGAGTAAATGTAGATGATCACCATATCCATATCAAACCACCATCCACGGCTATCATCCTCAAAGTGCAGGTAATCCATCCTATGTGCACCATGTGGGAATTGCCTTCTTGTTACTGGGGCTGCCCGTCTGTGGAAACCTAGAAAATGTATGAGAAAATTATATTAAAGCTCATTAGATTATGCTAAGTACTCAGAAAAGAAGCTGCATTATGAACACAGAACCATGATTTCAGTGAGTGCTGTGTTGTTCTTGTCCCCATTTACCATCATGGAGATGGTAAATTAAAAGCCATTATGTTAACAATCAATGTCTTTATGAGTTGTAATAAAACAAAACAAAACAAAACAAAAAAAACCCACGGTGAATGCTGAGGGGTATCCAAGTGTTAAACATTATAATGGATCTTGCAACATACCAGCAGGAATTATCCAAGCTCCTGTGTACATACGTGTGTATTTCTTTTTCCTTTTTTTTTTCTTTTCTTCTTTCCCTCACCCTAGTAGTTTCTGTTCCCTTTCACAGTATCCATTAAATCTTTCAGATTTTATTTACTCTTTCAGGTTCTTCCACTACAGAGACAATATGATATTTATTCATGCGGGTGTGGTTAATTTCACTTATGAGTATGGTCTCTAGTTGCATCCATTTACCTAACCTTGAGTTTATCCTTTTTTTAATAGCTGAGAGGCAGTTAATGCTTATATTAGTTTTACTCTTCATTTTAATTTTTTCTTTCTTTCTTTCTTTTTTTTTTTTTGGCAGAAGGGGTACTGAACTCAGGCTCTTGTGCTTTTCAGGCAAGTACTTATTCTACTGAGCCATCTCCCTGGCCCCTCCATTTTAATTTTTTTTAATGACATTTTGGCCAATTTTGCATGTGGTAATCTGAACAACTGATTTGAAGACAACAATTTGCAATATAACATCACTGCTGAATTACTATCACCTTGTTTAGTGAAATTCTGTATTGTTTCTATTCTTTTTTTTTTTTTTTTTTACTATTTTAAAACATCTTATTCTAGAATAATTTTCTCATACCTTAGAAAACAAGTTTTTTATTTTTTTCTAAAACATATGGCTCAAATTTATCTTCATAACCAAAGACTATATGCTGAACTCCATTATTTCAATGCTTTTTTAGAGACAGACAGTCAACCATTATTGTTTGACTTTGCAATATGAGAAGTTTGGACTGTGCTTTCAGTGGGTACTCAATATTGTTGGATGGATGGATTAGTGATGCACATAAGAATGGAGTTCAGAGAAGAGAACAATTAGCATTTTTTCGAAAATGTCTGAATCAACCCTTTCAAATGTATTTTCAGGGGAAATGAATATTATCATGAATGTATTTGAAAGATACTTTCTAGATCTCATGAAATTCTTAACCACCTAAGTCAGAAAGCCCTGAAACCAGTATTACAAAGGAGACATATCCTCTTATTCATGTGTACTAGGACAGATAAAGGTTAAAGCAGCATTTTACTGCTCTGTACTCTTCACATTACATAAGACTTTTGTTGTGTCAAAAACTGATTGATATAAGTAGGTCTCAGCAGAGGTGGAGTGATATATTTATAGTCACAAATAGGTATAGAGTTGCTGTGTTAATATACTTGAAAAGTTATTGCAAATAGACTTTAAATGTCATGCTCATTTTCTATATCTTTAGGCCATGAAAGGCAAATGTATTAACTCTGCAAAATTAACCATTTTAATCAGCTAACACATGTAGCTGATTCATAACCATAGTCAAACAAAATTACAAAAATTTTAAACGTTTTGGTTCTACAACCAGGTAAGAGTTCTATCTTCTATCTTTTTAAGAAAATGTTATTTATTTATATCTATATATATTGCCACTTAATCACTTTTAAATATAGTTATTCTAATAATACTACTTACATTCACAAAGTTGGTCAACTATCACCATTATATACTTCCAAAATTGTTTTGAGCTACATTCCTTTTTATACTATTTTATTTCTTATTATTTTATGTATACATAGCATTTTGTTCATCCATTCCAGCACCAATGGAGACGTAGGTTAGTTCTACTTTTTGGCTACTGTGAACAACGCTTTAATGAACACCGGCATACACACGTCTGGTTGAGTTGAGGTTTTCAGTTCCTTTGGGTATATATCCAAGAGGAAAACTATATAGTCACACAGTAATTCTATATTTAGCTTCTGGGGAAACTTTAAACTATTATTGAGGAAACTTGAAACCATCTGCACCATTCTATATTCCCATCAGCAAGACACAAGTGCTTTACTTTCTTCTTGGCAACATTTGTTGTTTTCCTATTATTATTACTGCCATGGTAATGGTAGTAATGTTCAATGCTTAAACATTCTTGAGGCTTTGTTTTCATTTTCTTAATGACAAATGATGTTGAGGATTCTTCTAAGTGCTTCTAGGTCATCTGTGACACTATCTTTTATGGAGAAATGTTTATTCAAGCCCTTGACCCATTATTTATTTTTTCTTTGTGGTACCAGGGATCAAACTCAGGGCCTTGCACTTATTGGGCAGGCACTTATGCCACTGAACCAATTCCCCAGCCCTTTGACACACATTTTTTTAAATTGGCTTGACTGCCATCTTGTTATTGACCTATAGGATTTGTCTATATATTCTGAATATTAACTTTTTATCAAGAATCTCATTTGCACCTGTAATCAGGGGTTGGGGGCTCAATCCTCAGGCCTGCAATGCTGGTCCTACCCCTGGGGTACACTGAGACAGCAATTGAGACTGGGTGTGGTGGTGCATGCCTGTAATCCCAGCTCTTGGGAGGCTGTAAACAGGTGGATCACTATGAGTCTGATCTAGGAGTGAGATCCTGTACACCCTGTAGGCCCTTCCCTAAATAAATACAAAAAATAAATAAATAAATAAATAAGTATGTCATTTGCAAATACTTTTGAAATTGCCATGTTGCCTTTATAATATTCCTGACAAATGTGTTCTGAACAAAATGTAATTTTGATAAAGCACAATTTGTTTATTAGGGTTGTAGGTTTTAAAAAACTAGAATTTTCTGTATATAGGGTAATGTCATCTATAAAGATGATTTTATTTATTTTCAATTTTATATTTTTTGCTTTTCTTATCTAATTGCTTACTCTAAAACTTCTAGCACAATGCTGAATAGCACTGGTAAAAGTGAATACTCTTGTGTGGTTTTTTTTTTTTTTTTTTCTAATTTTAGGCTGTTTTTTAAACTACTGAGTGTATTGTTACTTGTGAGATATATTTTTTTAAGACCTGTTCTGATCCTAGGGAAATTTTTCCTTTACTACTAATTTTCTAAGTGTTCTTCTCTTTTTATATATATCATGGAAGGGTACTAGATTTTGTCAAACACTGTCATCTATCAATTGAAAAGATATTTTTTTCCCTAGATTTCATTGATGTGGTACTTCTGCTGTATATTAAACATTTTGGCATACTTTATTATTATTCAGTCCCAACTGATTTTCTGTCTTGATTCCACTGGTTGTTAAAGAGTATGTTAATCTTCACTTATGTGTGACAATTTCCTTCTCTACAGATTTCTAGCTCTTTTCTAGTGATTAGAGAAGATATTTTGTACTATTTGAATCTTAAAATATATTAATGTATTTTTAAAAATATTAAGTATCAAAAATACCTGTGGATTTATATATATTTTTATTTATGTTTTTAATATTACAACACATGCCACAAAATTATATAACACAATATCATATTTACATATTTGCATATTAACTCTGAGTTCATATTAGTCTGCTTCTAATTAGTTAAAATTAGGTGCGCTATAACTTACTTCTTTTTCTTTTTCTTTTTTGGCGGAACCGGGGATTGAACTCAGACCCTTGTGCTTGCCTGGAAAGTGCTTATTCTACTGAGCCATCTCCCCAGCCCCTCTTATTTATTCTTATTGTCATAGTAAATATAGTAAGCTTCAGAAGACCATTTTTTTTATTGAAAATGTATACAAACAACAATTGCAAAATCATTTACTGAAATTTTGATGAAATTGCTTTCTAAAATTTAGAAAAATATATCTTTTGTCTGATTTACAATTAAATTTAGATTTTAGTATAATCATTTTATATTAAAACTGAATATCTTCTATGTAGCAAAATTTTGTCTAAGAGACATAATTATGGCTAGTAACAATAAAAAATAAAGTCAATATTATCACTTAGTCTGTTATAATTTTGGTAAAGTTTTAACAATAAACAGTTCAGAGATCTTAATTTTTTTTTATTTTAAAGGCAATAAATAGGGCTGGGGAGATAGCTCAGTGGAATAAATGCTTGCCTGGCAAGTGCAAGATCCTGAGTTTGATCCCTGGAACCACCAAAAAAAAAAAAAAAAAAAAAAAAAAAAAAAAAGAGTAATAAAAGTGATACAGAATTTCAAAATAAGATGATAGGAAATTAATAATGGTTATAGGGGTTGGGAGATGGCTCAGTGGAATAAGTGCTTCCCTGGCAAGCACAAGGGTGTCTGAGTTCAATCCCCAGTTTCATACACATACACACACACACTAAATAAATAAATGATTATTATATTGCACACTGTTATCTTCAAAGTAGTTGCTCAGATAACCAGATATAAGTGTGTAAGATTGATCAAACAATAATCATTAATTATTGTTTCAACGAACTAATATAAATTAGTTATCTTAGTGATCTTTTATCTATCTGTCCCCACCACCCTTCTCCTCCCATGCACTCCCCTTTCTTTCTCTTTTTCCCTAGCCCAGTTGCTCCTTCCTTTTCAGAAGTTTCTTTCTCTCTCATGGTATTTTGCCCTTTGGAACTTGTTTACCTGTTCACTTTCTTATACCACGGAGAAAATAGGATGTCTGCATATACAAGTATGATTTATTTCACTTATAAGCATGGTCTCTAATTGCATCCATTTACCTTTAAAAGCTTCACATTTATCTTCATAGATGAATAATACTTGATTGTATAAAAATACCGTATCTTTTTTTATCCATTTGTAATGTATTACAAAAGTGTTAACAGAAAATAAATTAAAGAGCCTTAATTATTTTGTGAGAGTGTACTGGGTTATCAGTAAGACATTCAGGATACAATTTCCCTCATTTTACAGATTAGAAATCAAGAAAGATGGCCCTAAGCTGTAGGAATTTAGTTGATTTGCCATGTGTCAGATATAAATAAGTGCTATGTCAACTTAGGTTTTTATACCTTTGAAAACAGTCAATATTTCAAAGATATACGACACCTCATTCCTCCTACCAGTGTGACATTTTACATAAATGTATTTTATTTTTATTTTTATTTTTTGGCAGAACTGGGGATTGAACTCAGGCCCTTGCGCTTACCAGAGAAGCACTTATTCCACTGATCCATCTCCCCAGCCCATAAAAATATTTTAAACAAATTGCTTTTTGAGAAGGCAGCTGATTTTAAAAATCATTCATTTACCATAGATTATCTGAGGTGTTTTCTGGTGATCCCCAAATCAAAATCACATGGAAAGGTATATGTTTTGAATTAATCCAGGACACTGGGTAGCCACAATAGCACAACTAAATATACATACAACAGAGGATTTTCAAAACTAATTTAGGGATATGGCTCAAAGGAACAGTGTCTGCCTGGCAAGTGTGAGATCCTGAGTTCCACTGCAGATACCAACAAAATAAAATAAACAAAACCACTGCAGAAAAGTGGCAAGAATGATGGGATAAATGTTTCTAAAGCAAGAGAATTAAGGTCATGCTCTTTTACTGTAATAAAATTTTTAAAATTTAAATACCCACTATATCTGTTGATTATACTTTATGTAAATATATTCCCTTTTAAAATCCTTTCTTAGAAACTAAAAGAAGTATATTATTTAATGTTTTTACCTATTTGTCACCTCCACTGTTTTCTAGATTATGTATACAGAGTTTGAAATACATGAGGACAGTTTTGTTTGGTATAACAAATAGAATCTATACCTGGCCAGGTATGCAAATGTTCAGCAGTATTGTGTGGGTCTCACAGAACTGTTGGTTTAGAGCTAACATAAATAAAATTTTGGAGACATTTCATGGTATGTTTTTTGGCAATCTTTAAAAAAATTAGATTAAAGAAAATTATTTATAAGTGGTTAAAATCATAATTAAAGTTTACCATTGGATAAAACTACTTTGTTGGATCCTGGCTGAGACGAAGTATCATTTAAGTAGTAACATGCATGCAATAAAATATTTCTATAATTCTAATATATTAATAGAAATTGTTAGACTTATTTGGTATATAACAGTCTATGATTTATTATCACAGATTTATATCAAAACACTATCAGTGTGTGGTGACAAAGTGTAACTGATAGCAAGCTATATAGTGGCAAGTGAGATGACATACCTCATTTTACAGCTAATTCTGCTAGCAGGCTTCAGGCCAGAATCTAACAATCATAGTATTTTAGTTTATGTATAGCTTATCCATTTTTTTAATATCTGATTTTCAATGATGGTGAATTGTATAAGCCCTTCATTATATGCTACTAGGTAATAGTAACATAAATAAAATTGACAATAAGTATAATACACTTGAATCATCCTGAGATTGCCTTCCTCTACTGGAAAAATTGTCTTCCATGAAGCCAGTCTCTAGTGCCAAAAAGTCTGTGGACTGCTGACACAGACCACTATATCAAAGGTGCTTCCTGGCGGTGGGCAGTGTAGCATTTATGACTTCAAGGTTTTCACTGCTTTCTAAACTGAGGTGAGTAAAAGTTTACTATGAAGTGGGCTAGACGTCCCTTGGGGGACTTAAGATATACTTTACAAGCTATTATATAGATTTTGATGAATGGCTCATTAGGCAAATGAGAAATAAGGTGCTATTCTTTATAGGAGTCACAAATGCAAGGTGTGGTGATATGTCTTAAAGAATAAAGGGCTTCTTATTTCTTAAGAAGGAGAAGCAATCCTACATTTGAATTATCACACTATTCAATTAATCCAGTTAAATAAAGAAACAGAACTCAGAAGAATGGAAGGTTTGTCTCATAGAGCATATAACATAAAAGAATCAGAATAACAAGTTGGTTTTAACAAGCTCCTTTCTAGTTCAGAAGGCAGCCACAAAAACAGAAGTGAGAGGGGGATGAGTAGGTGTTGCCACAGCAAATCATCAACCTTGAACAAAGTAACCCAAGCTACCAGATCGGGAAGCCTTTCAGATTAGCTTTCACTTTTCCATAGTGCAAGATTTTCTTTATCTTTCCTATCAATTCTTACTTCTCCTTTTCTACCAGTTCCCATGAGAGGTATGTTGAAATATTAACCTATGGTTATGGATTTGTATCTGTTTTTCTTTTAATTCTGGCAAATTTGTTTTATATATTCTGAAGCTGTTTTTAAGGTATATGAAAACTTAATGATTTTATGCTTTCCTCTTGAACTGTCCCTTTCATTACAATAACTGTCATTTTTTACCCTAGCAACTTCTATTTACTTAGAGCCTATTTTAAAACATTAACATAATCATATCTATCTTTTTAATATTCACATACCATAATCTGTACCTGCTATCTTTTTGTTATTGTTTACTGGCAAATAATTTTCTATATTTATACGTTAAACCCTTTCATGCCTCTGTATTGAAGCATTGTCTCCGGGCTGTGGATATAGCTCAGTGGCACAAGTGCATGCCTGACAAGCACAAGTTCTGAGTTTGATTCTCAGTATCAAAAAAAAAAAAAAAAAGGAAAAAGAAAAACAAATGAAATTGGACTGGCCCTATAGCTCAGCAGACTGAAGTGCCTGGTATGCAGGCTCATGGACGGGGGTTGATTCCTGGAGTCCCATGCTGGTCTCACTCTGGGATCACACTGAGACAGCAAATGAGACTAGGCACGATGGCACATGCCTGTAATCCCAGCAAATGGGAGGCTGAAAATAGGAGGATCACTACGAGTTTGATCTATGCAATGAGACCCTATACTAAATACATACAGTATTGTCTCATAAATAGTATTTCAGTTAGTTCTTATTTTCTTCCAAATCTTCCAATGTCTTAAATTTTTTTTGGTGGAATCAGGGATTGAACTCAGGCTCTTGCACTTCCCAGGGAAGTGCTTATTCTATTGAGCCATCTCCCCAGCTTCCCAATGTCTTAATTTGAATGTTTACATTTATTTCCCATTTACTTTATCTGTTTGGTTTTTAATCCTTTATTTTTCCATGATTTCCTAAGAAGTCAAGGACTTCTGTTTATCCATTCCACAATATTAGTCATGATTTTAATGAGCCTTTAAATTCAAACAGTTCTCAATCCCACCCACACCCTCCCAGCCCCAGAGACCAGCCTGAGACAGCAGGGCCCACTCCATCTTCCTTGAAGCCACCCACACCTGCCCAACCCATGAGACTAGAGGGCCAACTCTGGCCTCCTGGATCCCGCCCCAGGCCTTCCCAGTTAGTGGGAATTTGCACAACTAACCAGGCTTTCCAGACCAGTGAGTGTGTGGTGAGTCTGAGGGAGAGCCTTTGGCTTTTTCCTAGGCGCTACCCAGATCCCCACCCCCAAGCCTTCCAAGCCAGTGACCAGCCTGAAACCTCAGAGGTCACTCACCAGCAACTCCCTGGATCCCTGGTCCTAAAGCCCACTGAGCGAGTGGGAATTTCCCAGACTCCCTGGGCATCAAAGTTCAGTGAGTATACAGTTCCAGGCCCACCAACCGGGGAATAGATTAGAAGGTGCAGAAGCAACTATGAACACAGCCACCTGATGTTCGACAAAGGGGCAAAACATACTGGAAGATAGACTGTTTAACAAATGCTGCTGGAAAACTTGGCTTTCTACATGCTGAAAACAAAAACTTGACCCAGGCATATCACCATGCACTAAGTTAAAGTCAAAATGTACTAAAGATCTTAACATTAAAACAGAAACACTCAATCTCCTGGCAGAGAAAGTAGGAGGAACTCTTGAAGACACAGGTGTAGGCAAAGAGTTCATGAACAAACATATATTTGCACGGGAAACACTTGAAAGAATCAACGACTGGGATCAACTCTTCTTAAGGAGCTTCTGCACGTCAAAAGAAATTGTGAACAGAGTGAAAAGACAACCCACGAATTTTGAAAAAAATCCTAGCTAATATGCAACCAGACAAAGATCTGTTGTCTAGAATATATAAAGAACTGAGACATAACAGGGCCCTCAAATTTAAAGACCCAATTCAGAAATGGGTATCTGAGATGAATACACACTTCTCAGAGGATGAAATTAAAGAAGCGAATAAATATATGTAAAAATGTTCCACATCGCTAGGCATTTGTGAAATGCAAATAAAAACAATACTGAAATACCTTCTCACTGCAGCTAGAATGGCTATCATAAAAGAAATCAACCAACAACAAATGTTGGAGAGGTTGTGGGGAAAAGGGAACACTTCTCCACTGTTGGTGGGAATGTAGACTGATACAACCATTGTGGAGGTCAGTGTGGAGACTCACACACAGAGTAGGACTGGAAATCCCATTCAAGCTAGCTATCCCCTCTACTGGGAGCTTTCCCAGAGGAACTGAAAACATCATATCATAGTGATTTATGTGTACCTATGTTTATAGCAGCACAATTTGTGATAGCAAAATACTGGAAAGAACCAAGATGTTCGTCACATGAGGAATGGTTGAAAAAGATGTGGTATTTCTGTATAATGGAATATTACTCAGCTGTTAAGAATGATAAGTTTGAAGCATTTATACTGAAGTGGATGCCACTTGAACATATACTCATAAGTGAAATATACCAGACACACATGTGTAAATATTGTATGGTCTCCCTAATATAAGAAGTGAAAAGAAGAAATACAAATGGAAACGTACAACAGCAAATGAAATCAATTGAGTCAGATAAGGCAAAGTGAATGGCATATGCTGCAGGATACTAATCAGCTTTTCTTCTGGATGGTTAACAACCTAAGTTCACAGATCAAAGTTGGAGAAATAGAAGAGCCACAAGGCCAGCCAACATTTTGGCCCGAGCCTTTCAAGGTGAGCGAAAAATCAGGACATAGGAGAACCTGTACTGCAACATCATGAAACTCAGTTGAGCCTCAAATTTTCTGAACATGGAGATTATGGAGCCTCAGATGAAAGAGACTGATGATCTACAGTGTGCCTGTGGAGAGTCACATGGAGAGAAAACTTTCTCTCAGGCTCTCACAGAGAGCAAACTGGTCAAGCATTGGCCGTGACTCATCCACATGAATGACACAGACAAACGACCTACAGAATAAGGTACAGGATTACAAGATAAACCTTGAGGGGATTTCACTGACCTCATTAGAAACAAAAACTACATGTTTTGGTATATAGGCCTTGCCCTATCTAGGTCTTAACCATCCAGCAGAAAAGTATAAAAATGAGGTATGCAGGACCATAATAATAAGTTGATCTGTAAATGGCTATGGTCGACAACTTCTTCAGATAACTATCATAGTGGAAAGCTGGACTGTGTTGGATTGTGTTGTTAAGTTCAGGCACCTAAATTGGTTGAATGATAATGGAGTGCCTATCTTTGCCATGTGTAGACAGCGGAAGGGGTGTAGAAAGAATCATGATGTGTGCATGGACAGTACATTTGGTATAGATAGGCTGTGCTTCTACATAATTCTATGAGAGGCAAGATTTCCACTAATGGTGGTTGGACAGGATATTATGTCAGCTTCTAGTACCATGGACAACCACTAGGAAAATAACAAGGTAGAAAGAATCAATTATTGAATCTTTGATAAAATTCAGGTATAAAAAATAAGATATGTATACAACTACACTCTCTTAATTTACTGATAAGAGTCATCTGCTATAATAATGTCTGTAAGTATAACATCATGTATGCACCTTGTACGATACTAAAACATTATGAAAACAGTTTGCAATGTATTAATTTATCAAATCCATCTTGTCAAGATATCTTAAAACTGTCTCATTGATATTTGTACTTCAATAAAATAAAAAATAAATAAATAAAAATAAAATAAATTCAAACCATTTTATGTTTAGAAAGTTATAATACATAACAATTCCTTTATTGCTGACAGTATACCTGTCATAATTAATGAACAATTATTAATAATTAAAGTCCTTATTCAGACATTATTAGTTCTTACTGTTCTTTATTCAGCAATCCTAATCAAGATGTTGTGACAGTTTTGCAGACTTTGCTTGATTTCATGATCTTAATAGTTTTGGAAGTAAGGGTTGCATATTTATGTCTCTTACCAAGCTTACCCTATTAGTAGACTAGAGTTACAGGTTTTGGACAGGAAGTCCAGAAAAGGAGAATATGTACTGGCTCTCTAAGTATATATTCCTTCAATCTTCTGTGTGTAGCTATGCTAGTATAGAAATGCATGAACCTTTGATTTATGACAGTATATGTTAAATTAGTACTCTTTACACTTCTCAAACTATGAAAATCTTACAACAGATTATTTTTATTTTATCTTTACAGGGTCTATAGGGTCCCACTACACAGACTGGACTGATAGTGATCCTCCTGTTTTCAGTCTCCCAAAGTGTTGGGATTACAGGTGTGCACCACCATGCCCAGTCTCATTTGTTGTTTCAGTGGGCTCCATGGGGGGGGGGCGGCATGGCACTCCCTGGTCACTGCACCTGCCTAAATAGGTGCTTTAATTCACTGAGCTATCTGGCTGGCCCTTTACAACAGTTTAAATTCTTTTATCTTTGCTATTTTTGTGGTTGCTGCAATATAATTAATTTAAATTCAGTGAACATTATTGATGATTTAAATAGATAAAATTAAGTCATGTTTATCAATTACCCTTTCTGGGACTTTTCCCTAGAATAATTTTCCTTTGCACTAACGAATTACCTTTAGTTTTTCTTAAGTGTGGGTCTACTGGATGCCTGATATGACCTTATTTTATCTTCACTTTGAGGGATCACTTTGTTGGGTAAAGAATTCCTGGGCAACAGATTTTTTTCCTTTCAGTATATTAAAGATGTTATTCTAGTGTCTTCTGTTTCTGCTCAGACGTTAGTCACCATTGTTTCACTGAAAGCAGTATTTTCTCCCTGAATGCTTTTTCCTCCTTTATTTTTAGTTTTCCATGGTATGGCTATGATTTCTCTTTGAAATAATCCCAATTAAGTCATGCTGAAATTTATCAGTAATGTATCTTTTTCAATTTTAGAGAATTCTTAACAATAATCTCTCTATATTTTTCTGCTTCTTGCTTTCTTCTCACCTTTAGAGATTCCAATTATATGTGACACTTTTCCTAAAATGCTGCTATAAAGCACATTTAATAATTTTTTTCTGTAATTTAGGGAAGGTTCTACAGGGGTGTTCACAGTCTTACTACTAGACTGGACTCGTAGTGATTCTCCTGTTTACAGCCTCCCCAAAACTAGGATTATAGGCCCGCGCTATCACACCATCTCAATAGCATTTCAGCATGCCCTCGGGATGGGACTGGCACAGCAGGCCCGGCCCCGGCACCTGCTTACACGTGCTTTAATGAAGGAGGCTGCTACTTCATTTGAGCCTTGCAGTTGCTATTTCAGTTTATTTGTGTTTGGCTACCTTGTTTTTCTGATTATTTTCTTATGCTTTAGGAAGCTACCTCAGTTTTTATCATGTAGTTAATCTGTTCAATACACACATCACCCTCTTGGAAAGAATTTTACCCTTATTTTGTTTACAACTATACCAGTACCATTCTTGGTAATATTGCAGACTCTTCTCATTTTCCCATGGTAAATTTGTGGGACATTTATTTTTAAATTATATCCATTCCCCATCACCATGTATAGTTCACATGTACATGGCCAAAAGAACAATTATATTTTCTAAAAGGCCAGAAAACACAGTTGGGTTATATGTCCTCTCTTTCACCCTATGCTCATTTTTCCAAGTAACTGAAAGACAGTGGTCCCAGAGGAAAGAGTGATGTTTCTTAACAGCTATTTCAAAGTTGTAGCCTGTTAGTTCAAAAATGTAGAAAACCTAGAGCTCTACTTCTATTTTGTGCTTTCTTTCTTATTAGTTACATATTTCCAAACCTCTGTACATCTTAACTCTTTATTGTATAGTGAATCCACCAATACTGATGTTGATATTATTTCTCTTCAGAGAAGGCAGTAACTTTTGTCAGATAGAGTAAAAGGTTCTTCACTCTATCCAATGAGTAATAAGCAGAGCTGTATTTGAAGATAGAGCTTTCATTAGACATAGCCACCCTCTGATTTCAAATACCTTAAAGGGCATGACAACTTATACTGTTTATAGCAGTCTCCTTTCTCTAAGGAGAGGAGATCTTATCTGTAGAGAAAGAGAAAGTCAGAGTAATACCAATCCTTCACTTCAAATAAGATTCGGGTGATGTGCAAAATGTGGGAAACTCCAAAATTTTGTAGGAAAGCATCATCCAAAGAAGGCAGTAGCAGTGCAAGTGCTGAGACTGTACAACAGCAATGTAATGCCATATTTATGAAAATTCTTCAAAAGAAGGCAAAAGCAATTATCATCGGATAGATTGCTTGTTCAAGTTGCATGAAAAGAAAAATGATTCCACTGATAGTAGAGCAACAGAAGAAAGATTCCCTAATAAGTAACAGTGATTCTTAGCAACAGTGAAAGTCTTCATACATAAGGACCCTCTTTTCCTTTTCCATCACATCAGTGATGAAAGTTTTTAAAGGTAAATCTAGAATGATTTATTTTTCTTTATTATTTGGCATTATGATATAGTATTACAATCTCTTTTATATGGCTATCTTGAGGTTTATAGAATAAATTCTCTGAGCGCATTATTTCTGATGGGAAAATTTGCTTTGATATACAAGTGCTTTGGATTACAAGCATGTTTATGGAATGAACAATTGTTTTACTCTTCAGCCTTAGACAGAGACTGCAGATTCAGTGACCCAGTGCTAGAATTAACACTGGGACATAGAAAAACAAATGGAAATAATTCAGATAAATGTGAACCCACACTTTATATCTCTTATCAGATACATATTCCACTAATAACTGTGTCAATCACTGTTCTTTACCTTTAAGTATATACTATTACCAGGCACAAAACAAAAGTTTATTTTAGGTATTAAACTTAGTTAATACCTAAATTTCTAGCTGGTTTATATTTTTGAAACTGACAACCAGCAGCTAGGACCCTGAAGTCCATGGGACTCAACTAAGGGGATACAGATAATGTGTAAAAGACTAATGGGCTTATTATATTTGTCTTTGTATACTTGAAGAACAGCCATGTGGAGGAAAATCACACTGAAATAGAACTGAACCAATATAAAGGAATTATGAGAAGGTAGATTCCAGTTAAACACTAAAATTTGTCTAATAAAGCTGTCCAAATGGATAGACTTTCTTTTAAGGTAGTGAGGTCTCTGTTATTCCATGTAACAAGGCAGAGTTTAAAGACCTCTGGGTGTAACTGTCAAAGCTGTTCGTTAATTGACATCCTAACTTGTTCGAAACAATCATTTTATTTTGTTAGTGGGATTACAGATAACCAATATGGTCTTATAAAAATTTATGATAACATAGGCATTGTTACAAGACTGTCTTGTGAATTAAAATTTAAAGTTATAAGCAAATCATACAGAAAAAACAGAACTCAATTCCTTAAAAAGAAAAAGATAGTTTCTGGCACAGCAACTATTAAAGAGCAGTAGCCTTGGCCCTCTGCTATCCCATGGCCGTGGGCCTCAAAAAAGGGCCACAAAATGACTAAGAATGTGAGCAAACCGAGGCACAGCCCCCATCGCCGATGCCTCACCAAACACTCCAAGTTCATGTGGGACATGATCCTGGAGATGTGCAGCTTCAACCCCTACAAGTGATACGCCTTGGAGCTGCTCAAGGTTGCCAAGGACAAATGCGCTCTCAAATTCAGAAAAAAAAAAAAAAGGGTGCGGATGCATGTAAGCACCAGGAGGAAGTGTGAGAAGCTACGCAACATGTTGGCGACTATGAATAAGGCTGCTGCCAAGAAGGACTGAGCCCCTCTGGAATAAAGTTTTGCAGAAAAAAACAAAGAAATAAAGAGAAAGACATTTCAGAACTCATAGACTTTCAAAAACCATCTTGTGACTAAAATTGTTGCAGTTTCAGCAGAACTGTAAAGGTAAATTTAGTTTTCCACTGAAAGGCAGCTCTGAGTCTATAGCATATTCTAAAATTTCTTGGACTTCCAACATTCTGAAATGGCAGATTTATGGGCTATGTTCAAACTCCTGCTGTTTGAGCTGTACTGTTTTGTTTCCTCTAAGAGATAAGGATTTGTTTCCATCCAGAAACTCTTTGATTTACACTGCACATGTTTAAACATGCACACTTAATCTAGCATTTTCAGAAAAACTAATGACCAAATAAAACAATAGCCCAGGACTTCCCTCAGTAATTAATGGATTTGTCAAAATATATCTCAGACACCTGAATTTTATTTGCATGTTTTTGTGACAGCAGATTAGGACAAGGGATTTCAAATCCTTTCTTGTTCACTTCTTTGACATGAGTGTATTTAGAAAAAAATAATCAACAAAAGTGTTAACAATAATAATGAACAAAAATCTTTATCAAGAAGATTTTAATAATACCTGTCAGCTAGTTTGTGTACTTATGATACACACACACACACACATCTATATGTTTATATGTAAAATGTACAATATGTATGATACACATATGACTCATTTCTTAGGGAATAAATTATCAGAGTATTGCTGGACATGATGTGAACTAGATAAGATTTTGACAAATAATTCCAAGATGCAGTGCCTAGAAATGATAGACTTCAGAACAGAGAACTGTGACTTAGTACTATCAGATCTGATAAAAGATGAAAAATGCTAGCTCAAATCTACCCAGAATATGTTTAAATATATGAAATGTTTATATGCAGAAAATTCAGAATATGTCTATTTATGCAGTATACTTAAGATTCTACTTTATAGGAAGAAAATAAGTCTGAGTTTGAATTAGTTTCATAGTTGAGTGAGTTCAAGAATACTATAAGCCTTATTGGATAGGAAATCTAGCCATGTTAATATGTTTCTTTTTTGTGGGAAAATACTGTAATTTTATGGGCAAAAAGGAGTCTCACAAGACAATTGCAAAATTAATTTGAAATGACTAAAAAAGTACCTGAGACACTCTTGAGTCAAGACAAGATAGAAGGGATATATGAAGATTTATTATAAAGCTCCAGTAACTGAGAATACAGTATTAGTATAGGAATAAACAGAACAGGAGAACAAATAAATACCTGAGAAGTAGAACCACATAAATGGAAATTTAAATGACAGCTTAGCAGTATACATTTGTGGATAAATGATGAATTATTTTTAATAAAGAGCAAAACAAATTAAATTGAAAAAATGCAAAGAACTTGGATGCAAAAAATAAAAAATATCAAATATATAATCATTTGGACAGGATATCCCATCTGCTTCTTGTACTATGGATAACCACAAGGAAGCTAACAATGTAGAAAGTATTAATTATGGAAATTGTACTATAAATCAGCTTTTAAAAAAAAGATAGGTATACAGCTACATTCTCAATTCAATGAATAGAGGGATCTGCTCTAATAGTGTTTGTAAATAGAATATCACGTCTGCACCTTGTACAATAAATAACCACTAAGAAAACAAAATGCAATGTATTAATTATCGAATCTGTTCTACTAATTT
Source organism: Ctenomys sociabilis (assembly GCA_004027165.1). Classification (NCBI taxonomy): domain Eukaryota; kingdom Metazoa; phylum Chordata; class Mammalia; order Rodentia; family Ctenomyidae; genus Ctenomys; species Ctenomys sociabilis. The sequence goes on along the minus strand of PVKA01013968.1, from coordinate 24,668 downwards.
GATTTGAAACTGTCTCATTGCTATTTGTTCTTCAATTAAATTATTGAGAAAAAAAATTTAAAAAAATAAATTGGGCATACCAAACAGAAAGCAATACACACACACACACACACACACACACACACACACACACACACACATATAAAATCAATTTCAAAGATCTTTATAATTATTTGAAAAAAATAGGAAAACATCTGTAGAGAGGAATTTCTTAGATAAGACTGTAAATTCCAGAAATATGAAGAAAATGAAAGAAATGAAAAGCTGTAATTCATTAAAAGCTGTCATAAAGTAGAAAGACAAGTCAGATATTGCTTCAGTGTTATCTCAGAATAAAAAAGATACAGGAAAGTATGGGGTTACTGTAAAGGAAATGTGTGTGTATGTTTTTTTTTTTAAAGATTTAGATGTAGACCAAAAGGTAGAAAACAAGAAAACCTTTATAAGAACATAAAGCAAATAATTACACTTTTGTTATGAAATTCTTTCATAGTGATTTAATTTCATATTATAAAAATGTGATGTTTTAAACCTACTGATACCAAATATGTAGATAATAAATGTTTAGTTACTATAGAGGTTATAAAGAAGTATCTTCAGAGAATGTCCTTAAACCCCTGCCTTCAAGTTTAAGACAGTTCATATATCAGTTCTTTTTCTTTACTCACATGGGCTCTGCATCTGCCTGTTTCTCTTTTTGACATTGCTTGTATATTTTGTTTTGTATTTTTATGTAGGGTCTCACTACCTAAGCTCAGATTCACAGTGATCCTCCTGTTCTCAAGTCTCTCAGCACTGGGATTACAGGTGTGCACCACCATGCCTGGACTCAATCTCTGGCTTAGTGTGCTTGGGGTCAAGGCCAGTAAGTCATGTGGTGCCTGGGATGGAACCCGTCTTGGTGGTTTTCTTATGCAAAGGTTGTTCTTGTTCTCTGAAGATTAAGGTTCCCATAGCTGGACTTTTCCTATCAGGCCCCATAACATAGTAAGTGGCACATACTAAAACAATGCACTAGTTTATAGCCTGACATGGTTTTGTAAGATATATAGTGAAATTTTTTTTTTTTTTTTTTTTTTTTGGAGGAACTAGGAATTGAACTCAGGCCTTTGTGTTTGCCATACAAGCACTTATTCTACTGAGCCATCTCCCCAGCCCAGTTTTGTAAGATAAAGTTCTATTTTATATCCATAATTGTATCATTATACAGCAACACACTCAGAGCTGAAAAAGATATCAGAGCTAGTTTTTGCCCTTAATTTAATAATTCTTTATATTCATACAGTTCATTAGTTATAATTTGAAATGTGCTTCCACATTGGTTCATTTGATCTTTAGGGGTAGATCAAATTATTCTCATTTTATAGGTCTAAAATAAGTTTTAAAAAAATGAAAGAAAGCTTCCATGACAGTTCTGAGATTATGGAACTATCTTGAACCTAGAATTTGGTATTCTCAAAATACTGGCTATCTCTGTGACACCCCTCCATCAAACTATCATTTTCCTATGATACTTTGGAGATGTATAATTATAATCTATAAATTAAACACTGGGCCAGTGAGATAGCTCAGTGGAATAAGTACCTGCTGAGGCAAGCACAGGGACTGGAGATGGATCCCCAGTACCACATGCAGTGGCGGCCCCAACCAATGCTGCACAGAGCTGGCCACCAAGTCTGGGTGTGGTGACGCATGCTTGTAATCCCAGAACTGGGGAGGCTGAAAACAGGGGGAATACTATAAGTCTGAGCTGTGCAGAGAGACTCTGGACCAAACAAACAAACAAACAAACAAACAAACAAACGGTGAAGGGAAGTGAAAGGCTGTTTTCATTATTTATTTTTATCAGATATAAACTTAAATATACTAAACAGGTATCGTGTTAATGTTTCTATACATGTATGTACTATTTAAATCAGCTTTAAGCTATCAGGTTAAGCTCTGTCTTCTCAAACATTTATTATTTCTCCATGGTGAAAATATTCAATATCTTTCCTTCTAGCTTTTTGATATACACAATACATTACTGTCATCTATAGTCAACCTACTGTGCAAAAGCACACAAGAACTGCATACTCTCTACATACCTCAGTTAGTCTTTCCTACTCCTGCCATTCCAGTACTATCCCCAGGGACTCAATTTAATCATGGTTTTTTTCAATATATAGGTTGCATTTTTTATATGTATCTTAATAGTTTTAAGTGAGGAAATAATTTGCAAAATCTTCATTTATATATTTCCACCAATAATTGTAAGATAGGAAAACTTAGCTACAAGAGCAGACTTGATAAAACTTGCCAGACTTTTTTCTTTTGCTTTTGCTACTAGTTACCCTTACCTCCAAAAAGATGGAAGGCTTTTCTGCAGCTTGGTAGGGGCCATTTTGCAGAGCTGGATTTCTGAAAGCTTTGCTTTATTTTCAAATACTCTTTAGCAAAGAATGTTTTCGTGGCATTATTCAGTTCTAGAGTAAAGCAAAGGAAAAGTTTGTTACTTATATCTTTAGAATTGATTTTTTTCTCTTATTAGTAATATTGCAGTACACCAATTTTACATTCATGTTAGGGAGTAGATACATATACACAATACAACTTGATTTTTTAACTCCTGTTCTCTTTCACATCCATTTCCCTGTCTTTCTAAATTTTTTCCTCATTTTTCATTCTAACTTTTAGTTCATATTTATGGCATATAATGTTTAGATTCATTGTCGATATTTGGTACATGTTCATGACACATTTTAAATCTTTTTACCTTCCCTTTCCTCTTCCTCTTGTCCTCATACTGGTCTCCTTGACCCCTTCTCATTTGCAAAAGACCTATCTTCTATTTTTTATCTTTTGTTTTCTGTTCTCTGTCTTATTGAGTAATAATATATGGTATTCAAGCTCATGTGTAATTTATTTCACTTGACTATATTTTCAGCTGTATGCAATTTTTAATAAGTGTCGTGAATTCATCATTTATAGCTTAGTAGGATTATGAATAGCTACCACATTTTCTTTAACCATTTGTCTGTTGATGGGTATAGAGGTTGCTTACAGGATGCATCTACTATGAATTGTGCTGCTATAAACACTGGCATATATATGTTGCAATAATATGATGCTTTTAGCTCTTTTGGAAAGATACCTAAATGAGTACTGCTGAGTCAAACAGAATTCCCTTCCGTTCCCTTCTCCCTTTTCCCTTTCCCCTTTCCTTACTTGGTATGGGGTCTCACTATACAGCTCAAATACATAATGATCCTCCTATTTCAGCCTCCCCAGCTCTGGGATTACAGGCATGGGCCACTATGCCTGTGTCTCAGTGGCTGGCTCAGCATGCCATGTGCTGCTGGGGATTTAACCGTAGCCCCTGCACTTGCCTAAGCAAGTTCTTAGTTCGCTGAGCATCTCACAGGATCCAGAATTTTAATTTTTGTTCTCTGAAAAATCTCCATAGTGATTTCCATAATGGTAGTACTACTTTACATTCCCACATACAATGTAGGAGGATTTTCTCACTGCAGCCACATCAACTTCCTATTATTTGATTTCTTTATGATTGTCATAGTTTCTGGCTTATGATGGAGTAACACTGTTGTTTTAATTTGCATTTCTCTAATGGCCAGAAATGTTGAACAATTTTTCATATGTTTGTTGCCCATTTGTACTTCTTGGAAGTGTCTTATTCATTTTACTTGCCCATTTTTTTTAAAAATGAATTTAGTATAGGGTCTACAGAGTCTCACTACACAGATCAGACTCATAGTGATTCTCTTGTATTCATCCTTCCAAGTGCTGGGATTATAGGTGAATGCAACCATACCCAGTCTCAGTCCCAGTCTGGGGTTGAGGCTGGCACATCATGCCAAGAATCGAATCCCAGTCCCTGTGCCTAAGCAGGCACTTTAGTCTACTGAGCTATCTAACTGACCCAACCTGCCCATTTTTTTGATTGGGTCTTTTATCAAGAACAAAACCCCATGACCATACAAAGAAGCTTTTGAAAAAAATACATGTTTCATGATTAAAAACCCTAAAGAAAGTATTTATAGAAAGACCTCACCTGCAACTACTAGAACCTATCTATAACAAACCAATGACCAACATCACATTAAGTTGAGAAAAACTGAAAACTTCTACAATCAAGAACAAAGAGAAGGGTTAGCCAGAGCAATCAGGCAAGAGAAGGAATAAAAGCACTATGTATAGAAAGTCAAATTATCTTCATATGACAGGACACTGTGCAAAGAAAACCCAACAAAAAATTCTGAGAATAACCAATTTCATCAATGTAACAGGATACAAAATCAATACATAAAACTTAATAGCATTCATGTATACCAACAGTGAATTCAATGAGAAAAAAGAAAAATTCATCTATAATAGCATTTAGAAAAATTATAGCAGCTAGAAATTAACCTAACCAATAAAGTAGAAAAGCTCTACAAAGAAAACTAAAGTATTTTGAAAAAGGAGATTCATCAAGACATCAGAAAATAGAAGGATGTCCCTTGCTCCTGGATAGAACCAAAATTATACAAAATAGCTAGACTTCCAAAACTTATAAACAGATTCACTGTAACCTCAATCAAAATACAACATTTCTTACAAAACTAGAGAAAGCAAATTTAAAGTTCATATGCAACCAGAAGAGACTCAAGATATCAAACAATCCTAGGCATTAAGAATAAAAAAGGAAGCATAAACATATCTGACTTTGTCTTAGCTACTCTTCTCTTGTTGCTGGTACAAATACCTGACACCCAAAATGAAGGAAGAAAAAGTTTATTTAGCTCACAGTTACTGGAGGTTTCAGTCCATACTCAGCTGGCTCCAACGCAGAGTGGCACAAGGCAGAGAACAACCTTCTAAGGTAGTGGCAAAGAGCAAGAGCACAAGGGAGAGGTAGCAGCGGCTCAAGCTGCTAACTTCTCTTCCCTCCCTTACACTGAAATGCAAATTACCTGCCCCAGGGCAGGTGCAGCATCCACACCCACAATAATCAATCACGAAACTCCAGAAGCTACCCCAAGACTTTATGAGATTTTTGGGAGACACCTATACACAAACCATAACAAAAGTTATAACACAAAAGAACAGTAATAAAAGCAGCACAACACTGGCACAAAAAAAGACAAGTAGATCATTGAAACAGAATAGAAGATGAAAAAATATCCCAAGACACATTCACCTATTTGATCTTCAGTGAAAGGGCCAAAATTATACATAAGAGGAAAGATAGTCATTCAACAAATGGTTCAGGGCAAATTGGATAACCACATGCAGAAGACTGAGATAGGCCCATGTATCTCACCATGTACTAAACTAAAATAGAAATCAATCAAAGCCTTAAGTGTGAAAACGGTGATATGTATAAGTATGGACTTTCTGAACAGCACTCCAACTGCACAAGAAATAACAGCAAGAATGGACAAATGGGATTATATCAAATTAAGAACCTTACAGAGTAAGGGACACAATCAGAATTAAAAAGGAACCTACAGAATGGAAAAAAAGAGAACATTTTGCCTTCTATTCCTCAGAGAGAAGAGTAGTATTGAGAATGTAAAAGAACTCAAAACATAGAACTCCAAAAGTAATTTAAATACTGAGTAAAATAACAAGACTATAAGAGATGACTGCATCAGTATTTTCAAAATATATTCAGCCCTCCTTTAAATCCATGAGGTAAAAAAAAAATTTACTTTTTAAAAGTTCACACAAGGGCTGGGTAGATGGCTCAGTAGAGTAAGTGCTTCCCTGGCAAATTAAAGGGTTTGAGTTTAATCCCTGGTTCCACCAAAAAAAAAAAAAAAAAAAAAAAAAAAAGGAAAAAAGGTTCACACAAACATAACTTATCCAAACTCATATTTGCTGCAACTTTGATATGACAAGACTATACAATTACTATTTAGCTATTTCAGGTATTATGCCAGTTATGGGTGATAGAATGATGAAAAAATATAACTCTTGCTCTCAAGAAAACTGCAGACTAAAAGATAGAAATAGACAAAAAGGGGTACATGTGTTTTCCTGCACAGTGCAAGGAGAATAGCTAGGTGCCATTTGGTTCAGGACTGACAATATAAAGGAAAAATATTTTAGAATGTTTACTTCATCATTATCTTTTAGATAATGATGATAGACTGAACATTTAATGAGACTAATGCTGCATAATTCAGAATTTTAAAATATGAAACTAAATTCTCAACTCTTTAAGAAGCTTTGGTTTAAAAAATTGAATATCAATTTTAAGTACACATGTGCCAATCAGAAACAACACATGATCTTCACTTCAAATAGAGTCTCTACATATGTACTATGGAAGGGAAGGAATGTTACAGTCTGGCTGTTCAGTGGAGACATTTCTTTTAGACAGGTCAGAACAGAGTTGGTAAATAACCTAAGAAGGAAAGGACTCTTCCCATCAATTATACCCCTTCTTTTCACCTTGCAATTAATACTTGAGGTACTGCCTCCATTCTTTCTGCAGGCTTTGAATGCCATTTAGGCTAGTTCTGTTGAATTTTCTCTATATTTCCTACTCACTGCTTTGGACTAATTCTCACCTGAGAAATTCAAAGGGAAAACTAATTCACAAAGTTCATGTTTAACAACAGCAAAAGGAGGGGGGTGGAATATAAAACATAGGCTAGGCAAGTTTGGGGTATGTGTGAAAATGGAAACTCTGACTCCTTTCCTGATTTCACACTCATGAACCAGTAATTCAAGCATACTAGTTTTTATTTTTAAAAAGGTATTTTTATAGTGTATATACTCATTATGTCAACTGGGTTATGGGTAGTATATTTTTTATTCTTTACATATTTAATAGTTTATCATTTCAGGGTGGACATTCTCATGTTGCTTTCTTCTGTTTTATTAAAGTCTACCGTAGGTTGGGGTGGGTGGCATGCAAAACAGCTCACCACTTTAATGTGTCTTGGTGTCTATAGCACCCTATTTTTCCTCCCTGGGTGACGAGATCCACTAGCCAGAAATCCAACATGTCTATTCTCAAGATGCATGCCTGAGAGATCTTTGACTCTTGCAGGAAACCCACTGTGGAAGCAGACCTCTATACCTGCAAAGTTCTCTTCTGAGCTGCTGTGCCCAGTGCCCAGAGGAGCCTCCACAAGCATACAAGGCCATGTAGCTGCATGACAATGACAAGACCTGCTTCCTGGGCAAGGGTGTGTCAAAAGCTGTTGAGTACATCAATAAAACTATTGCATATGCCCTGGTTAGCAAGAAACTGAATGTCATGCAGCAAGATGGACATGCTGATGATAGAGATGGACGGGACTAAGACTAAATCCAACTCTGTGGTGAATGTCATCCTGGGAGTCTCTTGTAGTGTGCAAGGCCAGCACTGTGGAGAAAGGGGCGCCCTTGTACCACCATATCGTTGACCTGGCAGGCAACACTGAGGTCATCTTGCCTGTCCTTGCCTTCAATGTGATCAATGGTGGTTCACAAACTAGCAACAAGCTGACCATGCAGAAGTTCATGATTTTGCCTTTGGGCACAGCCAGGTTCAAGGAGGCCATGCGCATCAGGTCTGAGGTCTACCACAACCTGAAGAACGATATCGAGGAGAAGTATGGCAAAGACTTCACCAATGTAGGTGATGAGAGTGGCTTTTCACCCAATATCCTGGAGAATAAGGAAGACCTGGAGTTGCTGGAGAACACCATCAGGAAGGTTGGCTACTCGGACAAGGTGCAAGGTGGTCATTGGCATGGACATGGCTGCATCCAAGTTCTTCAGGTCTCCCAATGACTCTAGTAGGTACATCTCATCCAACCAGCTATGTGACCTCTCAAGTCCTCCATCAAAGACTACGCAGTGGTGTCCATTGAGGACCCCTGCAACCAAGATAACTGGGGCACCTTGCAGAAGTTCACAGCCAGTGCTGGCATCTATGTGGTGGGCAATGACCTTACAGTGACCAACCCCAAGTGCATCGCCAAGGCCATGAATGAGAAGGCCTGCAACTGCCTGCTGCTCTAAGTCAACCAGAACGGCTTGGTGACTGAGTCCCTGCAGGTGTGCAAGCTGGTGCAGCCCAATGGCTGGGGTGTCATGGAGTCCCACTGCTCTGGGGAGAAAAAAGACACTTTCATTGGTGACCTAGTGAAGGTACTCAGTACTGGGCAGATCAAGACTGGCATACCCTGCTGATCCAAGCAGCTGGCCAATTACAACCAGATCCTCAGAACTGAGGAAGAGCTGGGTATCAAGGCCAAGTTTTCTGGCTGGAACCTCAGAAACCTCCTGGCAGGCCAGTGCCCCGGCCTTGGGTCCAGGTAGTTATGTCCCCTCCTGACACTGCTTCTGTAGATGCCATCAGGGCCAGCTGGAGCCCATGACCCCAGTTGTGATCGTCATGCTTGTTGCCATGTGTCCCGCTGCGTTTGGAGCCATATATGTGCCCCAGGCCAGGTTCCCAGTGATTCTTTTATGAAATAACACCCTGGCACACAGGAGGAAAAAAAAAATACATGAAATCTATTGTATCCACTGCCTGATAACAGTCCCCTAAACCTTAAGGAGTTAGAAAGCATTTAAGAAAAGTAAACTGTCAGGAATAAAGGAACTTTAGTTTTCTTGCTGTGGCTGAGGACAGAAGGCAGTTTGTAGGATATAATTAGAATACACACAACAGTCAGGGTGCATTACCATGGAGTTTCACGGTATCATATCATCAACAGTAAGGATGGATGCAAATATACTAAGATAATTTTGGGCTACAGGTAATGTCAATATGGTTGTCTAACTTTTAATTTCAGGATTATGCTTAAATGTTGGCAAACAGTTTTAGATAATGCATTATAACTAAGCAAATATTTGTTAAGAATAGTCTCATGCATTCTGCTGAGGGTCGAAGCTGACAATATAAAATATGCATAGAACCTGCACTAAATCTTGCCCTAGAGTTATTACTCAGAAGATTGTAAGATTACTGTAAATGCAAGGCACATTTTGGTGGACCCAATGATACAATGCTGTTCAAAGGCTGGGACATACATGTCTTCTTTTGTCTATGCTATTTCTCATTATTATGAAAGTGTTTTTAAAATTCTCTTCTCAGTTACACGTCACTTGCTATAATTTTTTTGACTTTTCTCTTAATAGTCAAAGCATTAAAAAAACTGACCAAAAGGAACTTTGTAAAATATAGCCATACTACTCCCAATAAAAAGCTACTTTTCAGAGTTCTGAAGTATATACTTAGGAGTGGTGCTCCTCAGCACAGATCCAATTATCCCCTTTTGATAGGTGCTGTGTATGCTCGTTCATAGGTATTATCTGGTATCAGGTAGTTAATATAACATATAGGGTATCTGCATAGAATAGATAAGACAGATTCACAACTCAGCAAGTGGATATTTGCATAAAAAGAGAGACATCTAACAATCATCTCCAGCTTATGCTAAATCTTCATTACTTAATATGGCATTAACAAAGATTTCAAAATCTCAGATTAGCAACATCTCATTTCCCTTAATTTTCTTTGTATTGCTAAATAGTAGAAGAGAAAGGTTGAATTAGGATACTTTCATGGACATCTAAGATCTTTTCCTTACACAGGAACAGAGAAGGGTTCAGATGGTTGACATGGAAACCCACTGTTTACAGCAATAAAAACCCATAAAATGCCTCAAACCTATTTTCATGGTTTCAGGCATAATGCTTACTTTGCATTTCTGCAAGAAGGACAAAAAATTCATATGTGCAAGGGACTCTAATACACTGTGACATTCACTTTATACCTATCTGAGGCACTCAGAAATGCTTACAGTCAACAACACTAGAGAAACATTTGAGTTTGTTATTATAGTCTTTATTCAATAGAAAATTACCAATTTGAATTACGGAAATATGTACGGTAAAAGAGAATTGCAGGGACAGCTTTTGAGACCTGTCAGGTTCTCACTGTGACAGCTAAAAATCTACCAGTTATTTCACTGTATGGACTAGGGATCAAAGAGTAAGAGGAGACTGCATTCTGTGAAAGGGCCAGCCAACCAGGAATATCTCCACTATCACTGACAAATACTTACTTGAAGGTAATTTGAATCTGACTCTTGCACCTTTTCCTAGCGAATGATTCCATTAAATCTAATTGGCTAGTCTCATTCTCTAATATGTAGGATCATAACAGAAGGGACAAAAATGATCAGAAAAAAACTCTTCATCAAAAATATAGATTTTTATAGTATTTTAGTCATTATAGAATGCACAGATGCTTAGCAGAAATGAAGTATTTAGAAATTCTTATTAACTAGATACCCCTTATATAAAATTATTTCATTTTAATGCAATAATTCCTTTCATCATCTGGTGCTACAATATTTGATACTTATAATTAAACGCAATTTTTGACCAGAATAGATTTGTGAAAGTCTTTTGGGCCAGGAGAAAGAATTCCTTAGGTGAGATTATTTACCCAAACTTTTTGACTGAGGGGAAAGCCATGGATCCCCTTATTCCAGAAGGCTGCTGGAATTTGGTATGGCAGGAGTGGAGTTGTTGCTGTGGCTCAACCTGACCATGTGGATTACAAGCTTTTGGGAATGACTTATGGGAAGAGATAGGAAAGGTCTGGAGAGGTCCCTTACTTGTGAAGAGTTGGAACAGCTTTTGCTCTTCTGTAGGAGATTTAGAACTCAGAAGACCAGAAAGCTGAAAGAAAGCCTGTCTGTAAAGGCCAGGCTGGGTAGGTTTCTGCTGGGAAGAAGGACGGTACTGGTTGCTGGACTTCAGATCATTTGTTTTAACTTGGCAGAGAAGTTGTCTGCATTTCGCTTGTGTCCAGAGACTTGGCTTGAGAATGAAATTAAGCATGTCAGACTGATTAATGTTTCAGAAGACATTTCAAAGCCACCAAATATTGGGGCGGTGGCATGGCTGTTATTGGGGGCTGTTTAGTGAGATTTATGTTGAGAATCAAGAACAAGAGAGCAAAGGGAGGAGTAGCAGCAGCTCAAGCATCTAGCTTCTCTCCCCTCCTTACATTGTAATGCAAATTACCTGTGTCCCAGGGCAGGTGCAGCATCCATACCCAAAATAATCACAAACTCCAGAAGCTGCCCCAAGACTGCATAAGGCTTTTGAGGGAATACCTATACACAAACCATAATACTCCCATTTCCCCATCAGATCCTTCCTGAGTTCCAGGGATCCACCTCCCCTTTTCTTTCCTATGTTGTTATTTTATAGCGCTAGGGTTCCAAATCTCAGAGATTTGTTGCTTATCACTCCACCACCTTCCCTAAAGCCCTTTACAAATATTTTCTTTCATAAAGTATGAATTCCAACAAGTTGGAATCCAAAGCTGAGTATCTGATCTATATTCCACTGTCAAAGGAATCTGCTCAAAACACCAGAAGGACGTATCTACTGAATCCAGTATAGACCCAGGTGTGCCTGGGACTGATGTGGGGCAATTCTGAGGGGCCCTGTGAATGTAGGCCTCAGGCAAAATAGGCAGACATTTAACCAGTGCTGAGAGCCAGGAGAATTGGCCTGATGAGCCATGCAGACACTGTGCCCAGCACTGTTGCAAGATGTAAGATGGAGATTCAAATGCTAGGACTGGGACTGCCTGTGAGGCAGAGTCTCCTATGGCCCTATGATGGGTGGAAAGGCAGTAGGCACTAGACTACTTCATTTGTTCATAACATGTCTGCTAGTGAATATCACTGTTCAGCAATTTCTTATTCAGGAGCAAAGGAAAAAAAAATGGCTTCTCCACTGTGCTGTAAAAGATAGTCTCTTTTCTTCTCACTGTCTACAATTTGACCACAAACCCTTTTATGAATGAACCACTGAAAAAAGGACAATTCACCAAAGAAAAAACAGTGTCCAGAAACACCTGGTCTATGTGGAGAGGGTAAAATATTAAGGGTTATGTTAGAAAGAAAGAACAAGGTTATAGATGCTAGTCAGCAACCATCAGGGCGCACTGTATATTTGATTTTCTTTCTATGAACTTCCAACAGTACATCTTGAATCTATTATTAAAAATTATATTAGTGCCTCTATCCTTTCTTCTACATTTCTTATTACATTTCAGCTTTTAACAGTATTAACTGTAATATGAAGGTAACAACTACAGATATCAGGAAATTTAAGATCACATAATTTGTGAATGTCACTGTTGAGGTTTAAAAATAATTATTTTGTTACTGTATGGACTAAATCTGGTATCACTTTTATGATATCTATCCATTAAGCTATTATAATAATGTCACAATGGACCCTTTTTTCTTTCTCTTCTTTTTAGCTTTTATATTTTTGTTTTATTGAAGTACAAATATCAATGAGATAGTTTTAACATACTCTGACAAGATGGATTTGATAAATTAATACATTGCAAACTATTTTCATAATGTTTTGGTATCATAGAAGGTGCATACATGATATTATACTTACAGACATTGTTACACCGTATGTCTCTTATCAGTAAATAGAGTGTAGCTCTTAGCGCATCTTATTTTTTATACCTGAATTACAACAAAGATTCAACAATTAATACTTTCTACCTTGTTATTTTCCTAGTGGTTGTCCATAGTACTAGAAGCTGACATAATATCCTGTTGAACCACCATTAGTGCAAATCTTGCCTCTCATAGAATTATGTAGGAGCACAGCGTTATCTATCCCAACTGTACTGTCTATACACACACATCATGATTCTTCCTTTTTATACCCCTTCCTTTGTCTACAACTGTCAGAGATGGGCATTGCATTGCCATTCAACTAACTTAGGTGCTTGAACTTGACAACACAATCCAACACAGTCCAGCATTCCACAATAATGGTGAGCTATCCGAAGAAGTTGTCGACCACAGCCATTTACAGCTCAACTTAATATTATGGCCCCGGTGAAGTATGCTTCATTTTTATACTTTTCTGCTGGATAGTTAAGACCTAGATAGAGCAAGATTTATATACCAACACATGTACTTTATGTTTCTTATGTGTTCAGTGAAGTCCCCTCAGGGTTTATCTTGCAGTCCTGTACATTATTCTGTAGATCCTTTGTCTGTGTCATCCATATGGATGAGTCACGGCCAATGCTTGACCAGTTTGCTCTCTGTGAGAGCCTGAGAGAAAGTTTTCTCTTCATGTGACTCTCCCCGGGCACACTATAGAACTTCGATCTCTTTCCTCTGTGGCTCCATAATCTCCTTGTTCAGAAAATTTGGAGCTCAACTGAGTTTCATGATGTTGCAGTACAGGTTCTCCTATGTCCTGAGTCTTCGCTGACCTTGAAAGGCTAGGGCCAAAATGTTGGCTGGCCTTGTGGCTCTTCTACTTCTCCAGCTTTCATCTGTGAACTTATCTTTGACTTCCTTGGTTAAGTGAATCCCAAGCTATTTCATTTTCCACGGTGCTATTGTAAAAGGTATTGTTTCTATTGTGGACCCTTTTTTCAATTGCACAAATATCTTTAGTTCCTAGGCAAAAGGACAATTTCACCACTTCAACTTTGGACAAAGCCCTGGTTTGCATACAACTGAATGCTGATACTAGGTGGCTGAGATGATTAATTCATTCAATAAATAACTTTCAATGTATAGTAAGATGAACTGTAGCAGAAGAATCTAAGATTGGAAAACAAAGGTTCCCCAAAGCAATAAAATCAGAAGGGGAAAGCTTCATTTATAATACTAGGAACAAATAATGTAGGCATAAAGCTAAAAATAAATGTGCAAATTATTTATGAAGGAAATTATGAAACTTTAAAGAAAAACAAACCATATTATCCAATAATATAAAATATCCATTAAAATGGTTAATTATCCTCAAACTAACTTAAGTTTAATTCATTTGTGAGTTGTTAAAACATAAATGCTAAAAAAAATTATAAACGACAAAAGAAATGATATAGGTCAAAATAGAAAGATGAATAAAGAAAAAAATTGCCCAGAAACACACATTTTAGTAATTTTATTATTGCTTTCTAAAGGAAGACATTTTTTTTTTTTTTTTTTTTTTTTTTTCGGAACCAAGGATTGAACTCAGGCCCTTGGACTTGCCAGGAAAGCACTTATTCTACTGAGCTATCTCCCTGGCCCCAAGGAAGACAATTTGATGGCATAGAAATAATAGATTTTTACTTTATTTTATTTATTTAGTTGTTTATTTTTCTGAATTTAGTACAGGGTCTACAGGGTCTCATATGTAGATCAAACTTGTAGTGATTCTCCTGTTTTCAGCCTCCCAAGTGCTGGGATTACAGGCACGCCACCATGTCCAGACTCAGTTGCTGTCTTAATGCGCCCCAGGGCAGGGCCTGCATGGCAAGCCCCGGATCAAACACAGCCAGGGATCAAACCTGGCCACTGAGTTCTGTTCTATGCAGGAACTTTAGTCCACTAAGCTCCAAAAGAATAGATTTTTAAATGAATCAGGCCAACTCCAAAGAATAGATTTTTAAATGAATGTTCCTGTGATGCAAGTGAAAGGAATAGAAGAAAGTACTTTATTCTTACAACAAATACACTGGAGTTAGCTGTAGGCAAATTAGGACAATATAGAGAAGAAATATGGGTAAAGAGAATATACAGTTTTGCAGTGAGTAAGATCTTTTAATACCTGACTTTGCAATTGATGAGAAAATTACTAGGGAGACTTTAGCAAAATAAAGAAATTCTGCTGATTGTTAGGCAAGGATACCTAGAGCTTATCCTTTACTTATCTGACTGTCCTATGCAGGTGGGTTGTTGGATTTCTTCCAAAAAAGAAAACTGTACATTTATTATTTTCACTCTTACTATTAGTGAAGTGCACACATTGGTCCCTATTTGGTTTCTGTGTGTCTGAGATAAGAATGTGGAGACAAAAAAATTTCCCCTAATATTTAACATATAGTAGTGGACTCCATAATTTTATTCTACTTCTCAGTTTTACACTCCTTAGTTTTTACTATCATTTAATATATTCAAAATATTGGTTATATTCCATCATCACAAGAAAATTAGGTAAATAATTTTCTGCTCGAATGTTAACTTTTCATTGTTGTTAAAAAAGAAAGACTTCAATAACATTAAAAAAGCTGAGCAGATCTGAAGTTCAGGTGAAAGGTTTAATATTATCCTCAGATATTTCCAGATGTATTCTCTATGACTCCAGAAGAAAGAAAAAGGGACACAGAATGAGTAGCAGTGGAAGGCAGACATAAAAAATAATCAACAGTATTGCTTCACATGAAATTTTTTTAATAGTGGGGATGTCTATGTAAAGAGCGAAAAAAACTACTTAGGATGTTTCAAAAAGGATCAGAATATAGAGTTAGGGAATTAGAGATAAAGATTTACTGTCACCTATCAATCTAACATAATTCTATGAGTTGTGTTAGTATTGCTTTCTACCCTGGAGCATAACAAATTATACTTCATATATATTTCAATAACTTTTTCATAATAATTTTTAAAATATTTTTAGATCTAGAATAAAGAAATATTCAGAAAAACTAGGTAATGTTAATGAAAAGAAAGTTACCTGTCTGGAAAAAGACTCTAGAAATAATTGTCCGGCACAGTGGGCAGGGAGTATTTGCAGGATTGTCTTTGGCCAAGGTCCGTAAGCAGGGCTCACAGAAGATGTGGTGGCAAGGATAGCACATATAAGGGTTGAAATAAACATCCAGACATACTGCACATATGTAGCTATCCTTCTCCTCTGCATATTCATTGTCATCATCTGTACTCATCTCATCATTCAAATTCTGCAAAGAAGAAAAAGTTTTTTAGTGCAATACGGGTTTCCTTGAGAACAATGTTAAATTTTGCAAAAAAATGAAAATATTTGAGAAACACATTTCTGTGACATATTCAAAGTGACACAATGCTACCTTTTAAAGTAAGAAAAAAACTGAAAAAATACATATATATGAAAACCCCAAAGTTTCATTATTCTTTAGTATTTTTACACATTAAACAGTAAGACACAGCTAAACACATTAAGTATTCCTGTACCTATTTAACAAACTAATTAAATATTTTATGTACCAGCTTTAGGACTACCCAATCCTCATTCATTCCAAACCTACAAGGTCATAGAATTATAATGTGTACCTGCCTAGAACGAAAAGATGACAGTAGGGGGATGTTTAACTTCACCCTTATACTATGGCTGGGACATTTCCTTTTCAAAGCTTTGTTCCTTCTTCTATCTCAAAGTAAAGAACTAGAGGTAAACAGGGCAAAGACACTCAAGGATATTTATGGCCACCTTGATATTCTGATTGCATTCAAAATGTTTACCTTTTCTGGACATTTTGACTTTGGAGAAAGTCAAAGTTCCATAGTACCAGATCTTGTAAGTAAGCTGGAAGAGGACACACCATAATGTCTTCACAGCCGATTTCTATTGAATGACACCTGGCAGCAGTATTCGTTGAAGAGACTGACAAAAAAGACCTTCCAGAAATGCTTCACAAAGTGGCAAGTACAACATGAGAGTGCATCTATCACTGTAGTATGATGCTTTTAACTCTTGGGAGAAACTACTGAGGAGGGGAATGGCTGAATCATAAGGAATCTCTAGTTTTAGTTTCCTGAAGAATGTCTATACTGATTTCCAACAGTGGAGAAGGCTCCCAACAGCCTTGCCAACATTTGTTATCAGTCTATTTATTTAAAGACCCAATCCAAAAAATGAGTACCTGAGATGAATACACACTTTTCAGATGAAGAAACACAAAGAAAAAATAAGTAAATGAAAAATATTTAACATCATTGGCCATTTGAGTGATGCGAATTAAAACACTGAAATTCTAATCACTCCATAAAGTTCTTAATTTTATTAAGCATTAAATTATACTTTTCCTTCATAGTTATTGCTTTTTGTTGTTTAATTTAAAAACTTTTAACCTTTTCCAGGTTTTTAAAGATAGCATTATGCTGTATTTTATAACATTTTATAATTCTATAAAATACTAAAAGTTAATTTTCATGTATAGTATATCTTATAAATTCCATGTTTTCCTTGTTTGTAGTGTTGGAAACTAAACCCAGCCTTATGCATGCTAGGTAAGTGATTTAGTACTTAGCTACGATATCATCCCACTGTTCTTCCTTATGTAGTTATTAATTGTGAAGTTTATACTGTAAGACTTCCCTTTCCTGTACTGCTCTGTAGTGCCACTTTATCATTAAGAGGTCATTCACACATGAGTCTGCTTTAGGGATTTTGTCCTGCTCCATTAGTTTATTGTCTTCTGTATACCATAATCATATTCTTTTGAGCTTTTTTAGTGAGCCTCAGCATTTAGTAGAGGAGGAGTATTACTCAGCTATAAAGAATGATAAACTCAAAGGCTTCATATATAAGAGGATGCCACTTGAAGATATACTCATAAGTGAACTAAACTAGACCGACGTGTAAATATTATATAGACTCTCTAGCGTAAGAACGCAAAACGAGAAATAAAAATTGAAAGTATAACACAATTAAATGGAAAGTGAGAACTTAAGGATTAAACAATGAAGTGAGGGTAAGGAGAAAACCTAGGAAACATGGCAGGGTCAAAACCATATATTTATACACACAAGATGATTAAGGCAAAAATCCTAAGAGTCTCTAGGTTTTTGAAACTAGCTGTTAACTGGTAGGATTCTCACTCTGACTATATATGCTGATACCTGTGGACTAAGTAACTGCACTGAGGATTACAATGTGTAATACTAGAGCCATTGCTTGGAATCCCTGTCATTCTGGTCTTCTAAATGTGGACTGCTTCTAATGTCATATCAATTACTACTATACTCTCTCTCAAGTAAATATTTATTTGAAAAAAAAGTTAACAAATGAAAAGAGAAAAAAAATATCATAGGGCTGTCCTGGTACAATGTTGTACATGGTTAGATTTCTAAATTTCTATGTAAAAATGTGTAATTGTGTATTTTTATCTATTTATTTACTTTTTCACCTTCTATAGAGATTTAAAGTTTAGCATACCAACAATTGTTGGAGAATACCTGTTCTATGTTATGTCTAAGGCATATTCAGACAGATAGCGATGTTAAGCTCAACTGCCTATGTTATAAGGTAATAATATCATTAAGCTTCTCTTCTGGAGGGTTAATAACTTAAGTTTTCAAACCAGAAATTAGAAAAAAGAAGGGCGACAAGGATAGCCTACATTGTGGCACTAGCCCTTTAAGGTCAGTGAGAACTCAGGACATAATAGAACTTCAGTGGTGTCCCAAATTTTCTGATCAAAGTGATTATGGGGCCACAGAGGAAAGTGATCAATGATGTAGAATGTGCCTAAGGAGAGTCACATGGGGAGAAAACATTCTCGCAGGCTTTCACAGAGAGCAAATTGGTCAAGCAATGGCCGTCACTCATCCACTTGGCTGACAATGACAAAGGATCTACAAACTGTAGTACAGGGTTTCAGGCTAAATCCTGAGGGGATTTGACTGACATTGTCAGATACAAAAGTTGCATTTTCTTGTTATAAAGATCTTGCTTCATCTTGGTCTTAACCATCTAGCAGAAAAATATAATATTGAGGTATAAAAAGTAAAGGCATATTAATATGCTGAGCTGCAAAAGGCTCAAGTCAACAACTTCTAACATTGTCAGCTCTGCGGCTAAACCACTATTATTATGGACTACTGGACTACATTGGATTATTTTGCTGAATTCACACACCTACAATATTTGAATTGCAATGGAATACCCATCTCTAACAAAACTAAACAAAAAAATGTGATATAAACGAAGGACCATTTTGTAGTGGAAAAAAAAAACATATATAGATCTATAAATACAAAACAGGATAGATATACAGCTACTTTCTCTTAGTTCAATAAGAAGAAACATTTGTGCTAATAGTGTTTAGACAAGATATGTCTGCATCTTGTACTATGAATAACTACTATGAAGACAACAGTATTCAATGTATTACTGTAACTATCCTACTAACCTGTTTTGAAACTGTCTCATTGCTATTTCTCTCTCAATAAAATTAATTAAAAAATAAAATAAAATAAAGTTCACATTAAAAACTATTTAGTAGAGGAAGTCCTTCATCATATTGTTATTTTACAAGTGAGTCTTGGGCATATCTTTTCTTTCTCATGACTACATAAAATTTAGAATTACCTTGTCAATTTTATTAAGAAACTGAAATTTTAATTGGACTTATATTGCACCTGCAGATAAGTTTAGGACGAGTAATCTATATAATACAAACTTTTAAAATACCTGAGGCTAGTTTTTTCCTCATTTATTAAAAAATACTTAAAAGATACCTTGGTAAACTTTACTTCTATTTGAGTCAATGCTTTCCCCCCCCCCAAGTTTTACTAATTATTTTGTCAACTTGCCTGTTCCTGTGATTATAGATGACAGACATGTTCTAGAATCTTTCACACTGAAATAAAATTGTTCAGTTACTACTATATTCTTCTTCCACTCTATTTCACAGCAAAGTTATCTGCTTCTTTGCCTCTTATCCTTTCTTCAAACCACTGTAACCTGACTTCTGTTCTTAATTCTCTGCCACAATGCTCTTATCCATGTCACTAACAACTTCTGACATAAAAATCCAATTTACTAATGTATCTCCCTCAATATCTCAGCAGTATTTTCTGACTAGCCTAAGACTTCTTTCTATAGTTTACATAAGTTCAGACTCCTTACAATGATCATCTACAGTATGATGCAGGATCCAGTTTATTTCTTCTGCCTCCTATACTGAGATATTCACTTATTGGCCATCTTTCATCTCAACAAGCATACCACTTTATAATGCTTTTCTTCTAAAAAGTTCTTATTTGGTGTGATACAACACATCACAAAATACAAAAGACCACAACAATAGAAATGTAACCTCTAACTCCAAGAGGCAATTATAAAATGGGTTAAAAAACATATATATGGTACATTCATTCACTTTACAAAATGAGCTTATTTTCTACCTTCAGAACATGGACTCTGGCATATGACATGCTTTGTCAGTGAGTTGTTAACATAACACAAGTAGACACCTAAGAATACTCAAGAATTGGAGATGGCTTTGTCATGTGGTTTTTGGTAATCCCCAGTCCACTAACATGTGAACAATACTCAGTTGCTATGCTGGGTAAGTGACACAGTCTGCTTATCATCACTGCAAGGCTGACAAACCAACCATCAAACAAGGGAATGAAGCTACTGGTTGTCAGCTGCAAGCGAACAAGAGAGCCCTGAGAACATATATGGGGACAATACAAATAATTATAGCTGAATCTGGCTTTAACTGCCAACCCCCCCAAATCTGAGTAAATACAATATTTTTTAAGCAACTAAATTTAAATAACTTATTACATAACGAAGGTCACCAACATAGCATTTAGTATGTAAACAGTTTTATTTCATTTTTAAAAATGCATTTAGTACAGGGTCTACAGGACCTCACTACACAGATCGGATTCAGATCAGACTCATAGTGATTCACCTGTTTTCAGCCTCCCATGTGCTGGGATTACAGGCCCATGCTACCACACCCAGTCTCAATAGCTGTCTCAGTATGCACTGGGGCTGGGGCTGACAAGGCACAGGTCCCAGTTTCTGCCTAAGTAGGTGCTTTAATCAGCTGAGCTATTTGGTCAGTCCTCTCACCTCATTCTTAAAAGCTTACATATCAAGTTCCTAAAGAGGATGTCACTGGATAGTCTATACAAATTAGTTCTCCATGTTGTCTGTCATTGCTGTTTCTGTCATAGTTCTTGTCAATATTATTTTTGCTTATTTTTTTTCTTTCTCTCCCAGTAGAATAGTAAACTGGATGTAGTGGCATATGCTTGTAATCCTAGCACTTAGGTGGCTGAGGAAGGAGGATTTCAGTGAGTTCAAGACCAGACTGGGCTACATGGCAAGTTCAAGGCCAGCCTGAACTACATAGTGAGCTCCTATATCAAAAAACAAAATAAAACAAAAATACTAAAAGCAATAGAATGATTATATATATATATACATACTATATATATATATCTATATACATATATATATGTATATAGATATAGATATATATACATATACATACATACACATACAGTAATGAGGACAGTCATTATTACATGTACATACACATATTAAATTTGGTAAATTGAGTAGTCCAGAATTGACACTACATCCAGTGGATACTGATTAGGAATACTGATTATGGGATAAATACTACCCTCAATTCTAAACATCAAAGTATCTTATATAGAGAATGTGCTCAACAAATTATGTAGAAATGTATGACTATAATGTGTACTTTTCTTTGTAATTAGGCCTCCTGTTATATAGAAACACTTCGAGGAGGGGACATATGACTGCAATATTTTTGTGGGAGTTTATTAAGTCATAGTTCTCTGCCACAACATAAAGAGGATACTTGTGAGAGGGAACTTCTTAAGGGGTGAAAAAGATCATTTAGGAAAATGATTCTCGAAGTGTGATCCACAGAAGCCTGGGAGTAACAAGACCCTTTGAGGGGATACAGAAGGTCAAAAGTATTCTCATGATAATACTAAAATATTATTTTTCCATTTCACTGTGTTGATAATTATTCTTATGATACAAAACTAATAGTGGGTTAAATTGTTAGTGCCTTAGCAGACATAAAAGCAGTGGTCTGAACAAGTGATTTCTCATATTCCTTACCACTATGTATGTGCAGTGGAAAAATATTAGGTGTTTTGTTTGCAGGAAAATAAAACCTTAGGTTCCATTATGAATATCCTTGATGAATATGGATTTTTTTTTGACAGAATCGGGGGTTGAACTCAGGCTCTTCTACTGAGCCATCTCCCTGGCCCCTGAATTTGTAATATTAAGCCTTCACCTTGAATATACATTTTAAAGTATTGAATGTGACAGAAATGGTATGAACATAAAAAGTATTTCTGCTACGTATTAAATCAGAAAGCTTATTCTGTGAAAAACACATGTGCTATTGAATTATGAGCTGCACTAGATGCTTTTTTCATGGAACACTGCTTTACTTAAAATAATAATTTTCAAACATTATTCAGACTCTGTTATTTGGCAGATATGTTCACAAAAAAGAACAAGGTAAATCTGTCACAGGGAAACAACACACAGTATTGTTGCCAATCAAAATGATAAAATTGGAACTTTTAAGCAAAAGTCAGAATTAAAAAAAATTATTTGCTTTTAGCTTTCTAATACTTAAAGAATTTTCTGAAGTAACTGCTAGTGATAGTAACAATTTTTTTGGATACTGCATAATGAAGTGTTTGAACATTTACAAAAGCTGTATACCTCAGTAAACTAGTATTTTTTCCTGTTTAGTACATAATGCTAACAAAATCAAAGTACTCAAAGCACAAAGACAAACAAATGGTCTTTAAAATAAAGTATTTAAATATTAGGCATTAGATTCTATATTGAAACTACTCTTGAAGAATCTTTCATTTGTCAATTTTCTGCAGCAAAAAAATAACCCAATTAATTAGAAAATTTTTATACTATTCTCTTTTCTGATATTTGGCTAGATGTTTTTCAAATATTTTACATAATGCTTTAAATATGTGGCAACAAATTAAATAAACAGACCTAAAATATATGTGAATTCTTTCAAACTAAATATTAATGAGTTGTGCAAAAATGTATTATTTTCTTAATATTTATTTCTCATAAATACGCTATATGTAATTGGTTTATTATCTTTATATAAGTTAATAAAAACTTCAATTTTAATTTTTAGTTTAGTAAATACTTATAGTTTTCAAAAATGATAAATAGGTGTGAGGGAGACCGATAGGGGCCACCAGACCCTGAATCGACCCAGAGCACAGGTCTGGCATGTGAGTGAGACTGCCTGGGCCGCAGGACCCTGTTGTGATCCAGAGCACAGACCCAGCATGGAACCCTTCAGCAGAACTCCCTGCAAAGAGGCTAGAGGCAAGACCCACTCAGCTAATTCAGGAGCAGAACATCTTGCCAGAGTGACACAAAGGGTTCACCTCCAAGGCTGCAGCAGGAAGAAGTGGAGCGCAGCAGCCAGACCCAAGCCACACCCACCTGGAGGAGTCTGAACTTCATAGATCCGGACCTGGTGCTAAGGTAATAACTATTTAAGCTCTACACCAAAGGAGAAAACTTAGTGGTATACAAAATGACAAAGAGAAGGAACAAAAAGTGACAAAAAGCAGTCTTAGGCCCCGAGTCCACCCAGCACAAATGCAGAAGACACTAGCACGGAGGAAATTGGAAATCACACACCTGAAATCTCTGAAATAATAGCATTGGGAATAAAGAAACAGCTGCAGAAAGGTATAGAACAAATCAGATCAGAAATAATTTCTGAAGTAAAAAATGTAGCAATAACTATAATCAAAGAAATACTAAGTGCTTCTAAAGAATACACTGATAAAAAATAGAGCAAAATATAAAAATGATGGAACCATGAATAAACAATATAGGAAAGAAATGGAATGTATGAAACAGATCCAAAGTGATATACAGAAAATTAAAACCTCAATCACAAGCTGGCAAATCCATTTGAGTGGAAGTGAAAATAGACTTTCTGACCTTAAAGACAATATTACAGCTAGTGAAAAAGTAAGCAAGTATCTCTTAAAAACAACTAGGATGCAGGAAAAAATAATTCAACCCCTGCAAGAGCATGCAAAGATGAACAATGTGAGACTAATAGGCATTAATGAGAAGGAAGGAGTCAACACAAATGATTTAAAAAGAATATGGGCAGAAGTAACAGCAGAAAATTTCCCAAATAGGGGGCAGCAATCTGACATTCAGTAACCGAAGCCTATAGAATTCCACATAACATTAACCCAATTAAAACCACACCCAGACATATAATAATTAAGATTCCAGCAATTCAGCAAAGGAACAGTATACTAAAAGCCACTAAAGAAAAACAGAACACATTTAAAGGAAAACCCATCAGAATAATGGCAGATTTCTCGTCACAAACCATCAAGTCAAGAAGAACATGGAGCAAAGTACTTCAAGTCTTACAAGAAAACAAATTCCAACCCAGACTGATACATCCTGCAACACTCTCTTTCAAGTATAATGGAGAAGTAAAATACTTCCATGACAAAGAACAACTAAAGAATTTCATGATGACAAAGCCAAGCCCACACAGACTACTAAATGATGTTCTAAAGAGGGAGCAAAATGATCACAACCCCATGAATGAGAATGGAAAGAACCCATCAAATACGGCAAACAAACACAGGAGAATAAGAGGTATACAATAGTAGTCTTTCAGTTATTCTTTTGGATACAGCAGCAAAATATTTCCATCAGCACACTCTACAAATGGACTTTTCTTGCACCCTATAGGTCAAGATTCCATATGGGACTACAGGGTAGATTTCAAGGAAATAGCTGTAGCTCAGTCCCACAAGTGACACCTGGCCACCAGTAAGTGTCATTATCAATGTCCACAACACAATAGAACTTTGTGTGATATC
This sequence comes from Ctenomys sociabilis, assembly GCA_004027165.1. NCBI lineage: Eukaryota > Metazoa > Chordata > Mammalia > Rodentia > Ctenomyidae > Ctenomys > Ctenomys sociabilis. The sequence continues at coordinate 216 of PVKA01013968.1, read as the reverse complement.
CTATCCCCAAACTGTCAGAAGTGATGATCACTTATTTGTCATTTCAGCATTTATCTTATGTTTTATTCTTAGTATTTCTTTACTATCATGAAAACTTTTTCTTAGTTCAATTGTTTTGAAACATTTTTTAATTAATTAGTGTTAATTTTCTGAATATTGCTTAATCTCAATTTTTTTTAATATTTATACTATATCTTTGAATTACAATTTATCTCA